>JARJDR010007298.1:0-16434 GCA_030264135.1 Myllaena sp. GC000078 | reverse complement strand
AGGCCAACTATTTTCATACAACAATGATTTGAAAATTATTATTTGTTCAACGAAATAAGAATATTTAATATATAAGGTGGGTAAATAAAAATAAGTTTTTATCTATGTACATGTTTCATGATATGCTGCGTTTCATATTGTGTCGAATGGATCACCCGGTATATAGATTGATACTTGGCGAGTGGATCTTCATTGATTGTACGCGCACAGGTCCGACTCGGATGGTCAGCACAAAGTAGTCTTGCGCAAGCATGACCCACTTAGATTCGGCATCGCCGCAGCGATTGCCGCGCCCTTGCACAAGAGCGCAAGTCGGCATGCTCAGCAACAATCAATGAACGACCCGATCGCCAGGTAGCTGCATCAGCAGAATAAGTGCAGAATTGCACTTAGGCCACTTAGGCAATTCGGAACTATGCTGCCTGGCGGCACGTACGCCAGGCAAATTCATGTATAAAAAGCGGATGTCACGGACGATCGGGGACTCAGTCCGCTAATCGGTAGGGACGAGAACAAGTCGTGAATAAAGCCAATCAATCAACATACCAAGTGCTCTTCATTTCAACCGCCCTCCCCAGTGAGTAGTGCACCAGCCAGCCGAGCAGCCAAGCCATCCAGCCGCCATCAACCAGCCAGCCAAGCAGCCAAGCCACCCCGCACTCTACTTTAGTATATGTTCTGTGCCCGCACTACACGAGGCAACCAGAGGTCCCCATACCGCCACCATGACGACGAGTATCAACCGGTAAGTCCTTGCCCTTATTTATTCTATGACAAACCCCCAAGTCGCGGCTACGCAGCCAAGCGAGTCCCCAGTTGAAACCCTCATGCTAGTCGTGATTTGGTCGTGACAATATCGCAACTGAAATCGGTAGTGAAGGAAGGCCTATTACATACACGTCGACGATAAATATATTTGATATAATAAATATGTTTGCACTTTACAATAGATATGTATTTGGAGACTGGACTTGAGATGATTAGTTGTTTTTCGGTCGTATCCGACTGCCGAAACCGTACTTCTTGCCGCGGCTACCATTACCATCCGCACCGGCTGCGTCACTCGCCTCGTACTGCTCCAGATCTTCGGCGGGATCAAACTGCTCCTGCTCGTCGGGCACGTAGATCATCATCTCTTTTTGCTTGGTCTGCCCAATCAACTGGTCACCGCCGTTCTGTCGCCGGCCGGCGTCGTGCAGGTGGGCAAAGCTGTCAGCCGCCGCTTTGTTCGGTAACGCTGCGTAGAACTCATCGTCTTCTTCGTCTTCGCCTTCGTTGGTGTGCAGCAATGGATGGCGTTCATCCACGTTCAATGAATGATGGTGTTTTGGCTCCTCGTAGTTGAAGCTGTGCATCTCAGGCGGTGTCATTTGCTTCTGTTGATGGTGCGCTTCCGGTTGGAAGAATTGCGGTTGCACGAGCATCGTCTGATACGCGTTCGACTGCTGTTGCTGCAGAAGGTGCTGCTGTAGTTGCGGCTGATGCAGCACGCTGTACGCGTAGCCGCCGTCTTGGATGGGCAGCAGGCTGAAGACGTGCTCGCCGGCCGATGGCGGCGATGCAATGGGATGCTCGGGTTTCAGGTCGACTATTGGCGGATGTGACTTTTCCGTATCGCCGCCGCTTTCGGTTACTTGGTAGCCGGAGTGGACGTGTTGTTGATGTTGATGTTGATGTTGAAGCTGATGCTGATGCTGATGCTGTTGTTGTTGTTGTTGTTGTTGTCTATGAGTCGTTGTCTCATACACTTGATGCAGATGCACCTGTTTGGGTTTATCAGCTAGACTGAGATTGGGCGCTGGAATGGTGTGAATAGGGCCCTTCTCATCATCTAGCTGCTTGATCATGACCGGCTGCGGTGCAGCGCTGGGAATTTGATTGCTCTGGATGTGGTACTCGACTTCGCTCTGGATCTTCGGCGACGAGACGAAGGGCTTCACTGGCAGGGCCGCCTTGGCCGGAAACACCCACTTCGGTTGTGTGATGTAGTTGCGCATGACGACCTTCTGCGGCGGTTTGAAGCCGGGATTGGCAACAATCGGCGGCGGGGATGCGAGCGGCATGCCGCCCAATCCGAGCCGTTGGCGCATGTAGTTATTTGAAACAAATGCCGGTGACGGGGGCGTTGGACGGCGCGGTCGTTGGTTTAAAGCAACAATGGGTTGCTGATGCGGATGCCATTTCTTGCGGTAGTGGTTTGCTGAGGGCGACGGCGCACCAAGGATCGGCTTCGTATTGCCTTGGTGCACACGGCGATAGGGTGCTGGCTGTCGTTGTGCTTGTGGCACTGCAATGGCGTTCGCAACGCGAATGTGGATCAGCCAGAGGGAGGCGAAGATCAGTACGGCGTAGACCTGCAAGAGACGCGTCAGATGGCGATGCAATTAAATAAAGAAAGTCCGATCAGCGCGCCAAGACGCGGTTTCTAGGTCAATCGGCGCCAACTTTCAACCAATCGCCAAATCTTGCTTCCTGTGTGTTTGGGGGGCGGGCGGGCGGTACCGACCTTCATCATGTCGACGGCGTGTCCGGCAAGGGGCAACAGTTAATCCCAAATAATTTCGTCGCGTCTTGTTTGCAATGTTACTCGTTATTCATATTCTATATGTAGTCGAATTTGGCACTGAACTTGTGGCGCGATCAAGGAGACACGTAGTATTTTCAAAAGTTATACGCGCGCGTTCGCACCGGTAGCATTCGGAACGATATGCGACCTGTCGGCGAAGATCCGCGGCTAGAAACTAAGCAATTGGGTCAATGCCACCGTCTTAAGTACTTTCTTGGCCGCGACTCACTCTACTGTCGGGCGCGCGAGCGCGAGCGCACTCAGTCAGTTTTCAACCTGTTCGGATGGAGCCGTCAAAAAGCGCTTTCTTTCAACGACCATTCGAGATTACGAAGAGAAAATGCTGCGCACACTAAATGCTGAGAGCAGCAAAAGAGCAACAATAGTGCGCGCTGGATGATGCGAAAGCAAAGACATTGTTTAATTGCATTCATTTAACGAGATTTCAATATATTTTTTACCTTCTTTACACAATATCACCACGCTCGCTTTTACGCGATTTCATTCGTCGATATTATTCAAATTGCGTACTCTCTAATCGACTCCATATTTAAATAATCTCGGCTGCGATTGAACTGAAATTCGCCGCGAGCGCATTCCACGATTTGCGCCGGCGACACTTAATAACACGCATTAATTACACGCAAAACGCACACACTTTCGATGCGACCGATGGTCATGAAATAAAAGAGATGCGGTGATGTTGTTAGCGATAAATGATGTGGTTTCACCATGCATGGTACAAAAGGAATGTCCGAGCGATTAGCATCAGTAACAGTCGCTGTATGGATCAGTCAGTGCGAGCTTTAATTGGTACACGTGCAGTGTGCTCACATCAGTGGAACAGTCATCTGAATCGCGCTAATCTCTTTCTCTCGCGCGCACGCGCGGTCGGCCGAACGAAATGGTCGAATGTTGTTGTTGATTGGTTTTAATTAAATTTCTCCGCAGCGAAACAATACACCGCTCGCGCTATTTTCTACCACTGCGGATTAAAAATATATATGTAATAAATAAATTATAATGCACCAGATGCGCAGATTTCGTCGCATTTCACCGCGTTTGATGTGATTTCCATTCTTTTTGCTTCTTTTGTATTCATTTACAAGTTGCATATGATTAATTATACATATATCTGTTGTCACTTTCAACTTTTAACAATGATTGCAATCAGCGATGCAATAACGATTTCATTAATATACTATAAAATCTGAGAATAGTTTCTTAATGAATAGCCAAGAAGACGAGTTCTTTGTTGAAGCGCCAAGAATAATGGAAATCGACCTGTATTCGGATTCGGATTCAATTCCAATCCATTCGTTTCGGGCAGCAGACTACTACCAATGTAGTTCGATAGTAAATCCATGCTACAAACGTCCTAAAAGTACTTGTTTGCAAGATGAGCTTAAATCTTATGAACAATTTTTCTTTAATTACCTAGATAGAAACTTCAACTGACTGATGGAGAATGTCTTCAGTTTCTAACTGCATGTTTTCAATTTCTGCAATTAGTGTTTAGTAGTACATGTATCAATCAAACTGGCAACGTTTATTATTTATTCAAATAATTTGTGAGGCTTTCCTGTGAGCACAAACGACAGCATTAATATTGCAGTCAGATTGCAAGAAGCCGAATGCTTCGATGAACATTGCGCATTATTTGCGAGTTAAATTGACGTCAAAATTACACAAAATTAACTCTAATTACGGCTTCATCTGTTTGCAAGTTCGGGCAATTCTTGAAATTAACTTCTTGATATGTATGAACTTTCTTCGTTTTGACTTTCCAAAAATATGAATTTTATTTTATTGTTTAAGAATACAAGACAAACAAGTAAAATGCTTTCTATTGTTTAAAAAATAGTTTCAGAAATATTTATTTACAATTAACTATTGTTGGAACTTTTACACGTTTTGAATTTTGTTTAATTTTAATTTTAAAATAAACGTATCAACAAACATACAATTAACAGAGTGATTCAACTACTTATTTGAATAATGGACGCGTTGGGAGAAAAATGATTAAAAACAGGAGGGCTTAGAGATGATTGCAGTGCGGTACATGCTCGGGCTCCTCGCAGGTGAGACTCGACTCGTCAAAGACCTTGCCCTCGCCGCAGGTAATAAGACGCGGGTAGCCATTCACGCAGGTGATGAGCCGATGGCAGTCGCCCGGCACCGGGAAGCGCGGATACGGCCAGAACTTGGCGGCGATGCTGTTCGACGGCACTTTTGTCGGGCATTTAAAGCCAACAACAGCTGCAAACAACCCACGAGATATTGCAAGCAAATTAGTCATGAAGAGAGCATTAGAGATTACCCTCCGGATTGCATTTCTCGATGAGCAAATCGGGCCAGTTGCAGCCGTGAATGCGCTCGTCGTAGACGAGGCCGGCGTCGCACTCCTCGGCGTGCGGCTCGCCGTGCGCGCACTTTACGTAGTGCGTGGAGCATTCGTCGCTGTGCGGATAGATGCCGAACTGGTACTCGCAGCCGGGCGTGCTAATCGGTGTGACTGCAAGGCCACGAGAATTAGAACCGATTTCGTTTTACAATTGGGTTTGGTAGTAAAAAAAAGACTTACTATCGGCCTTGCGGTGACCGCAGTCGACCGCCCAATGGTAGTTGCAATGGTGGTGCACGGAGCCTTTGCCGTCAAAGAGCAGACCGTTCTCGCACTGCTCCACGGTGAGCGTGCCGTTGGTGCAGAGGAAGAAGAGATTGCAGGATTCGGGGTGCGCGTACGCCTGCACGCCGTGCTGAACCGGGCAGGCGGGTGCGTCCTCAACGAGCACGCCACCATCAACTATTGACAGAGAATTGATTATAATTTTGATTTCAAGTGCTGCTGACAATCTGCGTAAGCAAGCAAGTAAACACGCCCGGTGAAATGCAGAAGAGAAATTCTGTTTTACATAATCATAACTACCTACACACTAGCCACATTTATAGCGTATGTGTTTAATTTGTTTCTAAATTTCATCATTGTACGAAAATGAAATAAAGGTTTTAATAAAGTCGAGCACCCAACAAGAAAAAAACGAATATCCGCGAGCAAAAAGTTGACCTCACGTTTCACTAACCATTTCCATACGTATCTAATGTGGTTCGATTCGAAATGTTAATTACACGCTGCATCGATTGGTATTAACCAATATCGGTTTGAAATTATACACCATGCCATGAACAACCAGTTATGCATATGAGATTGCTACGCCGCGCTGCTGAAAGCCAATTGATTTGATTTGCGCTACGATCGCAATGCATGCGAAACGAGATTGCATAATGCCAATTCAATCATATTCGCAAGTGTAAGATAAAGATATCTATCGGAAATGTAATATAAGAAAAAACGTTCAAACGTAGGGTGCATAAGTTTCAAAAGTGGTCGATAACTCACCCATGACAATCACAACGAGCGCAACGGCGACGCTCAGAAACAACGATGAGGAAGCCATTGCGATGGCGCTTGCTTCGGTGCGTTGGCGATGAGGAAAAGACACGCGATGGCAGCGCGCGTTCGTTCGCTCAATCCGCGACGACTACTGCTAATCTGCGAACGCGAGCGCAAACGCAAACTCCTTCTGTTGCGCGCCTGCTGCTCGCTCGCCTGCTGGGTGGGTACATGCATGCACTCGCGGCGCGCAACCTTCGGAAATGAAATCGCGCGCGCAAGAACTCGCGCGGCTGTGAACGGCCACACACGTAATAATATTCGAATCGAATCGTATCGAATGATTTCTATTGCGTGAACGCATATAGGTACCTATTTGTGAGACACTCTGTGTATTTAGAGTAATTGAATGTATATACAAAGCTAATAAGGCTTAATCATAATTGCCTTGTATACCTGCAATGATCTAATACCAAGTGAAACACTTTCTAGTTAGTAAGCCGAAAATGTTTTATTTACATCTTTTCTTGTTTGTTCAAAATCATCGTTATAAACGCGAAATTATATAATGCCTGTACAATATTTGTCGTTGTTATAATGTAACTTGTAAATGATTACATAAAACCAAATTCGCGCACTTCCGTCGCGCAGAAAGGTATTTTGAGATTTTCTCTTAACAACTTTTACTTCCTTGCGTTATATCAATACATACGTCGAAGGCAGAACGGTGTATTCATTAATGATACAAATTCAAGCATTAATTACTACTTCTGATTGTATTTAAATTATTTTTATATTGGTAATTGGTCGAAATGTATGACAGACTTTCGCGAATAAATTTTAACATATTATTATCGTTGGAATCGTATGGCATTGACTGAGGATTGATTAGTAAGTCAAAAACTATAACAGACAAAAGCTACTTATAATATTCATTTACTCGGTATGTAGGTGCATATATGAATTTTGGAACCACTATCAAAACAACTTTTACTTTATAGCGAGCTGTTTATTGCCAATAACCGGATATCTCGAATCATTTTGGTATGGAATTTAACACGCATGGATTTAATTGTAGACGTTGAAAACGATACCAAAAAAAAACACAATTTATTCACACAACTTTTTTTATTAAGTAAATATAATAAGTATAATTCTTTTATAAATTGGATAGGAATTGCGATTGTACTTTGAAACAGTGTTATTAGTGATGCGTGGTGGAATACGGATACATTCTATAGTTTTATTAACATACACATATCGTAACAGTCTTTCTTTCTTCAATAGAAATATTTTAATTTATAATTAACTGCCGGGCTGGCGTTGCTCGCATGAGACTTTCACCCAACTCGCTCACAATCAAGAATTAGGTGTGTTATCGCTAGTTCTTTTTCCCGCCACCGCTGGACGGCTTTTCATCGTAGTAATTTTCGCTGCAAAAGTTTTTGCAATTAGCACAATGATTGATTGCTTAGATGATGCAAAGAAAGAGAAATACATACCATCCAGAGACATTAGCAGGATCATCACAGGTGAACGTATCCTCGTTGTAGACGCTGCCCGCCCCGCAGGAACCCTTCTGCGGCTGTACGCCATTGCGACAGATGTAGAATTTCTGGCAATCATCCGGATGCGCGAAGGTCGGGTGCGGCAGATTGCGACCATCCGGTCCGGCAACATCGCCCGGCGGGCATGAGAAACCATCATCTAACGAATCTGTAAGCAGCGCGTTTGGTTAAACCATGCCATGCAAATATCGGCCTTTGTATTCATACCGCGTCTCGCATTGGTGCAATCCTTGCGCTTGCTCTCCGCTGGCCAGGCGCACGTGCTGGCTATGTCGTCGTAGATGAGGCCGCCCGGACAGGGCAGCTCGTGCGGCACACCATCCACGCAGTTGACGAACTTGTCGCACGCCTGCGCGTCCGGATGGCGATAGTAGCCGTTGGCGCGCGGGCATCCTTTGCTCGGTTGCGGTTCCTCTGCCAAAAAAAAAAAACACCACATACAGGTAACTCTCCATACTTTGAAAGTTGCGTTGCTAACATACGCAATTCGACGCGATCGCCGCATTCCACATTCGCGGGAATGTCGCAGCGCTCGTGGTTGGGGTCCTTGTCGTCAAAGACGAGTCCATCGGGGCAGAGTTTCTCCTCGGCATGACCGCGCGCGCACAGCCAATAAGCGTCGCACTGCACCGGATCCGGGAAGTAGCCAGTGCGCTCTGGACACTTGAACGTTTGTCCATTGATTCCTCCTGCAATTATTACCTCTTCTTAATACAATAGTCGTTTGCAAGATGCGCACTTACCCATCAATAAAGCGACGATTATCACCGATAATGAGTGTGGCAGCCACATTTTGCACGGCGGGTGATTGAATATAGAAAGTTTAATATATATCTGCCCGTGACGACTGGGTGCGCGCAAGTGAATTGAATGAATCGACGAAGATACTACACACGAGCATGGGCTGAAGTTGTCTTTGCTTATTCGCGTTCCTCTCCTCTTCTTCATTTCTCTTCTCGCTTTGCGCCGGTCGGTCGCCATGAATGTATGAATAAATGTTTGCGTTGTATAATGAATGCATATCGGGTTGAAGCTTGCCTTCCGCTTGAAACCACGCTGGTTTGGTGAATGTGGAGAGTTAGATAAGTTGGATACTGTTACTTGCAGGCCCGACGTACGTCGCCGTCGTGATGATTCGTCGGGTTTGCAAGATCGATAAAAATTCCGACCAGTTCGTTAACTGGCTCCTTTGCTCGCCTGGCGGATATCGCAATGCACTGATAACTAGCATAACTGTATTTTTATTGCTTTTTAAATTACCGATTTCATTGATACTGACATTCACATTAAATCGAGTGCTTCAAAAACTAGAAATTGCTAATTTCTACTACAAGCAAATTATTCATGATTACTAGGAATTGTCTACGATGTATTTGGATGTATTTGATTCAACCTTGCTCTTTCGAAATATCAAAATCAATAGAAAAATTCATTCATTTGTCTTGACATAAATTTTAATTCATGTTGCGATCGTGAATACGAAAACAAATGTAATATTCGTTGATTTCTGACATGATTTCGATAATGACCTCGCCCACTTTCTCTCACTTTTTGTATTTTAAATTAAACCCCCTACAATTTCTATTAAATAACAACATTTAGATATTTTATTGAATTGGATATATGCATGCATAAAAAGAGATTAAAACTAGTCCGTTTTCTGGCCGAATCTGAATCGATTTCGAAAAGCACATTGCGTCACAGCGCGGCGCGGCGCGGCGGCGGCTTTCCCGTTGTCGTTCCTTCCTGTCTGACCAGATCGCTTAATCGCCTACAAACCAGATCTACTTTTATCTTGATATCTCCTATATGTATAGAGTATTTACATAACACACGACGAAGCAAAATTTACATGCGCAGGTATTTCTTAATTAGTTCCGTTGCGAGGCGTTAGTCGGCGAAATGAACGACAGTCTCTATCTCTATGTTTGTATAACGAATTTTATTTCCTATATCGAGCAGTAGTCAGGATAATGATTAAGCTTACTCTTTTACTTACACATTAGTCATTATCACTAATTATAATTGATGGCTTATGTCTTACGCGTTACGAAAGTAGAAAATCGAGAGTGTCGGCTGCGGCTGTGGCTGCAAGTTGTACGTTGTATAATCACTTAAAATCAGGCGCGCGCACACAACGAAGGCCTCTCCTTGTACAAATTATTGAAATGTAATTAACGCGCCTGTGTACGTGCTGTGGACGGGTTGTCTGTGTGTGTGTGCGCGCGTCAAGTGAAAGCTAAAACGCTTTCCCCGATGCGCCCATTACGACACCATTCCTTTTTCTCGTCCTCCTACGGTCGGCGTCTACTGCTTCTTGCCGGGTTTCGCCGACGGTTCGTCCTTGTACCAATCCTCACTGCAAACACACAAACCCCAATTAAAGGGTTGATACACAAAGAGGGGTGGGGAGGGGAGTTGCTCACCATCCGGGCACATTTTCGGGTGCGTCGCAGCGCTGCGTGTCCTCGTTGTACACCTCGCCCACCTGGCAGCCGAGATCGCGCGGCTCCTGCCCGTTGAGGCACACGTAGAAGCGCTGACAGTCGGTGGGGTGCGCAAACTTCGGATGCACCACCAGCTGCCCGTTGGCGTCCGTCTGCTCGATCTTCGGGCACTCGAAGCCGTCCTTCAGCTTGTTGAGCTTGCTGTCGTCGCAGCCCTGGCGACCGGCCGACGCCGGCCACACGCACGTGCCGCTATACTCGTCAAAGTGCAGACCCGCCGTGCACTTGATCTCCGTCGCCTCGCCCTGGATGCAGTTGTAGAAGATGTTGCACACCTGCGGCTCGGGATGCGCGAAGAAGCCGTTGCGTCGCGGGCACAGGTGGTTGCTAACCGGTGGTTCTACGGGATGCGATCACCATTAACACCATGCTCTGAATGGGGCGCTGCGATTATGATACTTACGCAATTCGGTGCGGTCGCCGCAGTCAACATTGAAGGGCTGATCGCACTTGTTTATCTTGCGGATCAACGGATCGAAGACGAGCCCATCGGGGCACAGCTTCTCCTTGGCGTACCCATCAACGCATTCGTAGAATTTGTCGCACTGACGCGCATCTTCATACTGTCCATCCTTTGGCGGGCATTTGTAACCCGATTGGGCGTCTACGTAGAAAGATTGATAATGCAAATCCCTTTGGATGATGATGAGGTGATGAGTGACTTACATGCGCCGGCGACCAACGCCAACACAGCGACACAGCAAAACACTTTCATTTTCACACAACGTAACAATTTTGAATGATGCGTTATGGCGGACGGCTGGCGGCGCACTGAAGCATTGATATCTCTTTCGGCAAGATTTATATAATAATCAGGCGGGCGTGTGGCGGCGGCGACGGCCGCGGCGGCAGTGGACGGCGGCGGCAAAGTGGCGCGTTGGCATTTCTTTACCTCTTCGCACGCACCTCGTCTCTCGGTATTGTCGCCGGGTACGCTAATTACGAGCGTACCCGGTTTGCGATGCGCGCGATTTTGGATTCGGATGAAAGAAAGCGCGATTCGATTACGTATTTTTTGTTATAATATAAATATGTATAAGTATTCCAAGAGTGAAATTTGTTTTTGGATCCGTTATTTGCCAGGACGCTGCTCATTCTTAGCATTGGAACGTCCACGTCGGGTGAAAATAAGGAATGTTTGCGGTCAGCAAAAGTTCGTTGTCGGATTCAAGGTCCACAAGGTCCGCCAACGTGTCCAACGTCCATTATCATATCGTCATCGGCAGTCAACTATAACAACTATCACCAATTAAGAGTGTGGTGCGTGGCTGCATAGCGATTAACGTTGCGCATCGGCTTGCGCACGGAATGCGTGGGTATTTGCATTGTTCTTCTTGTTCTTTTCTTAGTTGCCTACATCTTGATGTTTATATTACTTGAGTGCATAACAAATACGTTTCTGTTATGAATATATATTTTTAACGACATTCGAATGTCAAATTCGTGGAATTTCATACTGTTTTGAATCATTATTTTTCTCATTGGTAAGGAATAGAATGTTGAAGGAATTAATACATAAATCCACGACGCATGAAGCCGCATTGATGCATTATGCATGGTTTATGCGCATTTCGAAAAATCGTGTAGGCAGTTCATGCTTTTTTCGTACTTTTCGAACGTTCGTACATGCAAGGAATGTTAATGACAAGCGTCCATTTTTCGGTCGATTAAATGTACATACATTTAGCGTTCTTCGGTAGGTGTTACCGGCTGGGAGGAATGTTACGAAATGCTTTTTCGCCTTATTGTTAGAACAATGCGCATCATAAGAAAGAAAAATAACAATGCACAGCTTGAAGAATGCGCTGTCGTCACATTTCAACAAGTCAACAAGTCAATTGGAATGGCCACTTGATTTTTATTTGATGATCTATTATACAATGTACGAATAATTAACAAGTAATTGCATTTGCGTTTTTTTTTGAATCCTTGATAAATTCTATTATAATTCCCTTCGTTTCAATTGACTAATTTTAGATCGGGTGTGATCATTAATACTTTCACATCAATAGAGTGCATTTGTTCATGTTTCAAGTTTACTTCGTATATATAATTAAATAAGGCGACGCTAGATTTAATTTAAATTTAGTGTTTTACGTAGAAATTTAAAGTTTGAATCATCAGTAAACTACTTATGTCGATGAAATGTTTATTAATTTAATGATCATTTATCGATAATGTGAGTATGCGAGTAATTTTAATGTTGTTGCTCTCCGAGTGGTGCGAGGCAAAGAACGCTCGACATCCACTCTGAGAATGCGAAACAGTGAAAGTTTCACCACTCTTATTTGCGCATATATTATTTCTACGAAATTCCGATTTCGATTATTGATACGTAGTACGTCCACGCATTTTTCTCACGTTTTCTGATTAAGGAAATCAGAAGTCATTTTTCAGAAGAAATATTTTAACGGTTTTATTTGTAATGATTCAATAGTAATCTTAATTATTCAACATTATTTTATGTACTATGTAATATACGATTATAATAATCATGGTTTAAATTTAATTCAAAGTGTAAGAAACATACAAACATCAAATAACTTAACTAATTTTTATTGCAATCGCCGCCAAAAAACAAATTTACAATCAACACGAAACCGTTTCGCTCAAGTCATTCATTGTATAGGCACATAAAAAGCAGTCACATTAATTATTAGATTCGTGTATTACGCCAAATTACTCCTCGGATTCGGTGCGCGCGGATGGTCGCTTCGAGGGACGACGACGCGACGTCGCCGACGCCAACTGCTTCGGCTTTGTGGTTGGCGGATTCTCCAACGCGTCGAGTTGCTCATCGGTCAACCGTCCTTTATACCAATCGGCGCTAACACCATAAAATACAACAAAATATGTAATACAAAAAGTTGCAATCCTTCGCAACTCACCATTCGGGCACTTTGCGCGCCCACTCGCACTTCTTGCTGGCGTCATCAAACGCCTGGCCGAGTTTGCAGCCGTTGCGTCGCGGCGTCACGCCATTGATGCACACGTAGAAGAATTGGCAATCATCCGGATCGGTATAGCGCGGATGCGTGGCGCCGACCATTTCGTCCACCTTCGGACACTGGAATTGGAAGACCTCTGCAAATTGCGAAACTAGTTCACGCGCCGCACAACAGTTGAGCGGTTTTCTTGCTCACCTTCGGACGAGCACCCCTTCTTATGGGCCTCATCGGGCCACGAGCAGATGCCGGCCTTCTCGTTGTAGACGAGCCCATTCGGGCAGGTGATCATGTTGAACATGCCGTCGACGCAATAATAGAACTTATCGCAGATGTGTTTCTCCTCGTGCCCAAAGTAGCCGTGCTTGCGCGGGCAGTGCTGAGAGCGTTGCGGTTCCTCTGCAAAAAAAACGGCGCCACCACCATCAGACGGGTGCGCTTCTTAGTGCGCATGTGTGGCTTTACGTACGCAATTTGGGCCGACTCGTGCAGTCGATGTTGAAGGGCAGATCGCACTTTTCGTACTCGGAGCTGAAGTCGTTGAACACCATGCCGTCAGGGCAGAGCTTTTCGGTGATGACATTGTCCTTGCACTCGTAGTACTTGTCGCACTGCTCGGCGTCGGCAAAGTAGCCGTACGGCTCCGGACATTGATCGGTGGTCGCGTCCGCAGCCTCCTCTTCTTCTTCTTGCTGCTGCTTTCTACGGCCGCCAGCGCAATGCGCCGCGCCTTGGCAAAGCATTTTATATGTTACAATATTTTATACATTGCGTTTGATTTGCGATTGAAAGCAATTTAAAATATTTTATGACTTACTGAAGTGGTTACTTACCTATGCACACTAGAACAACGGCGAAATATAAAGTTCGCATTCTGTTTGATTGCGTTTTTGCCTTCGATTTCTTTTGTTACGCGCACAGAAGTAATGGTGGCGCGCGTGCGGCGACTACTAGCCGTCCGCTTGCGCCGACAAACGTACTTAAGTCAGAAAGTCAGGGAGTACGCGAGACATTCTCTATTCTCTTCGCGTTGCGCGTCCATTAGACGACCTTCATCGCAACTTTTCTCTTTGACGATCCGCACTTGTTTCTTCTCATCGATAAATATATTCGCTAATTTAAGCATTAAGACATAATTTAGCTACAAAACGTTCAGTTTTGAATAAATGAATAAATTTATATGTATTATAAGAATTACAACAGTAATAAATCCTGCAAAAACATCCTTTGTACTTTGTAATAAAGAAAACATTATTTTGAATTCATAAGAAATTGATCACTTAGCAACGTTATAAAAATAGTTGACAATAAAAGACACTGTGCGGGTGTGTGTGCTTCCCTAATGGCGCTAATGGCGTTGTCCTTGCGATCCTTGCAGACCATCGCATTTGCAGGATAATGTCGCCATCCTGTCCATTCCCGAAATGGATTGGAGAGAATAACAATCAAATTCAAAACGAATCAAATCCGTTCCATCCTGGCCAGGTATCTTGACGAATCAAGCAGAGCCCAAAAATAAGAATCCTTTCTTCTAAACAGCCATCAAACAGCTTTAACCTCACTTTAACTTCTGCATTGCTTGCTCTACAATCCTTTGCGTCCTGTGCGTTTTCTTGCGAGTGGTGTACAATGACGAGATTCGCGTTGCGCGTGAAAACCAAAGAAGGCCAGCAGGTGGTGAACACGCTCACGGCCGATTCGACGGCGACCGAACTCAAGATGCTGCTCGCCGACTTGTCCAACATACCCATCGAAAAGCTGAACATTCTCTCCGGCTATCCGCCCAAACCGTTGGTGCTCAATGACGCGGACAGCCTACAGGCGAACGGTATTGTACACGGCGACACGCTCATCCTTCAGGAAGCCGCACAACCCAACGACTCGACCGCGCACAGCGACGTGCACTTCCAGCAGCAGGAAGCCAGCACAAGCAGTGGCATCCTTATGAAACATGTTGTGCCCTCGGACAACTCCTGCCTGTTCACCAGCATACACTTTGTGCTGAATGGTAAAAAGGATGAGACTGGCACGGTTGTGCCATGGATGCGCAATATCATCGCCGAGACGGTGTCGAACGACCCGGATACCTACTCGGATGCAATGCTGGGCAAGGCAAACAGTGACTATTGCGAATGGATTAAGGATGATAAGTCTTGGGGAGGTGGTATTGAGATTTCGATATTATCCTTCTATTATGGCTTGGAGATTGCCGTGGTTGATATCACGAACGCAATTATCAATCGCTTCGGGGAGGATCAAAATTACGGACAGCGTGTGTTTCTGCTCTTTGATGGTATTCACTATGATCCACTCTATCTTGAGGCCACCACTGTAAGTACAGACAGATAATTGCAAGGCAGTTCAATTTGAATCATGTATGCAGGGCGGCTGTCTGCAAACTATATTCCCCGTCGAGGACGAGCGGATATTTCGAGAGGCGGAACAGTTGGCCGTGGAGGCCAAGTCCAGTCGGCAGTACACCGACGTGAACAAATTTACGTTAAAGTGTCTCGTCTGCGATGTGCATTTGCATGGTCAGGTGGAGGCACAGCAGCACGCCAAGCAGACGGGGCACATGAATTTCGGAGAGGTCTAAAACCAAATTAATGTGGTACATAATAGTGTTCGATTTGATTTATTTTTTCCTTTTGGGGCCATTTTGACCAGATGTAATTGGGGGCATATATATTTTATTTTTGCTTCCAATTGCATTCATTTATAATATATTTATACAAATCCATCTATTTTTAAATGCATGGTGTTACTTTCACTTTATGTAAGCTACTGACTGATTTTTAGTTGTGGGATATCAATGCAAAGATGTTTTAATTGATGTATATATGTAACCTAAGCAACCAAAGTAAATGAAGGAAAATAATTTGAGGTAAAATGTCTTATTTTCATTTAATTTCAATCAATTAATCATTCCTGAATAAATATTTATGGTTATGTATACCGGTGCGTTGTGTAAACAATTTAATTGATTTTGATCTTACAATTATTAAAGAACAACAACAGTTATGGTATGTATAAAGCATGAAGCTTCATTGTCCATTGAGTACTCTTTATTAATTGCAGGGCAAACTCAAGTCAGTCATTTTGTTATCAACTGGAGGCCTCGCTGCATTTGCATCAATTAGTTTAACCAAATATAATGAGAAATTCTATGAAGATTATTTGATGCCCGCGCTGCACTGTCTTGATGCCGAGCGCGCTCATCGTCTCAGCATCTTCGTCAGCAAACATCGATTATTGCCGAAGAATCCATACAAGGATCCTGATGCACTGCATGTGCATTTATTTGGGCACAAACTATCCAACCCCATTGGAATCGCTGCAGGTTTTGATAAGCATGGGGAGGCTGTAATGGGATTATTTGATCTAGGTTTCGGCCTTGTTGAGATCGGATCAATCACACCAGAAGCTCAGGCGGGCAACGCCAAACCACGTGTAT
>JARJDR010007294.1:0-10587 GCA_030264135.1 Myllaena sp. GC000078 | reverse complement strand
TGAATTTTCGTTCACGTAATTGATGCTGCGGATGTGGCGGAGCATTCAATGAGCGGCATGTGGTCAATTTAATCACATTTGCACCTATTTCACGGTGTTGCACACGCCGACAACCGCATCAAACCGTAACAAAGTTTTGTTGTTGATGCACGCGCGAAACATCTCGTTTTTATTTACTTATTTATTTACGTATGTATTTTATGCGAGTTTTGTATAAAATCGCGCAACCGCGCAACGGTGTGCGACGGGCTTTGACTGATCGCGTAATTGTGTAATTGATTTATCAAACCAACCGCAAATAGGTATGTTCTACAAGCGATAAAACATCATCCGACACGATCGGTTTTGCGCTTGTTAACCAATTTTAGCAATCAGCTTGTTTTTTTTTCCACGCGGTCAATGTCGGCAGGAAATGTATCCTATCGATAAAAAAATTAAATTGCGCTCCAATTTCTTAGCTAGCACGCATTAATTTTTTCGGTTACACCTTTAAAAGGTTTTGATTACTCACAAGCGATTAACAAAGCGAGAGCATTTCGTTTGGTTCGGACGACGAATGAATGAATTCGTGTATACGAAATCAATTAACATACTTCACATCTCGCGAGCGGAAGAGGAATCGATAACGAGCATGAAAGAAAAGATTAGTGCTCGTGCGCGGCCGACAATTGAAGCCATGTCCATACGGAATCAAGATCTGGGACAAGGAGTAACTGAAATTTGTTTTTTGACAATCATATTTATACATGCGCACACCAAAATTGAAGGCAAATACATAAAAGAACCTCATTGAACATATGTTATGTTTTCTTTAGAGAATGTATGCGAGTTAACAAGAACACATGAACACGAAGAGTTTATCAATGCGGACGACACAAAATTTCTCTGTTTTCGCCAAAAAGAATCCTTGTTTGCCGATGGCAAATTTATTCAGCCCCGAAAAACAAGTGCAATGACTCAATGCAAATATTTTCGGTTTCAATATTGAGGCTGATTAGAATTCTTTGCATTCTTACGGTTTGTTGACGAGGAAATGCTTTACCACGACTGTGTTGTCAAGTTTATTTACAATCATTGCTTGCTTAATTCGCTGCGCACGATTTCAACCCAATTTCGGGCGCGGAATGATTTATAGCTCGCGTTCGCGATTTTTCTCCCACGAAAGTGGCAAAGGTTACCCGCAACAACTTTTTCGTAAACCACAAACGGAACAACATGAAATGCGATACTCTTTAGCAGTCAATATCACCAGCGAGATTTACATATTTCAACCTATAGGTCCATTGCGAGTATCGTATCGATTCGATGCCGACATGTAATTTATTCGCTCTGAAACATAATTACCTCTTCGGCTTCTTCCAAACAAGTCGGTAATTAACTGCCGTATATCGCTATCTAATGAATAGGCGAACGAATAGTGCAGCTTATTGTTGGAGCCCTTTTTTATGAGTTCTACACGTGTAATACACACTCATTAAAACGTAATTTATACGCATTACGAGAGTGCATGCTGCACACCTCGGAAGTGTGCATCAACCGCATGCAAGCAAGCAAGGCACGCTGATGATGATAGTGTTGTTCGAACTGGCGCAGACGGCGCGCAGAAGGCGGTTTCGCTACCAGAGTGAAAATTCTTCTCGCCGCGCCGCCATTGTGGTTACGCGAGATAACGCCCGCAGCCGCCGGTTGGAAAGCGTTTATTTGCATCAATGCTAATACATGCATCTACATACGCATTGCAATTCCAATTCCAAAAGGCAAAAACTTGCCATAATAACTTCGCATGACGCCGATGAAGAAGCAAAAGCAGATGCGCCAAAGCTAGAAAAGTTGTGCTGAGAGAATCTTCTTCTTCTTCTTCTTCTTCTGCATCTACCGTTGCTTAGATGCCTACTTCACTTTCGTATTTCCGACATACATTTCTTATTCTCATATTTATTGTCTTCCTTCGTTTTGCATACTTACGCGATGGCTGGGTTGCTGTGCGTTATCTTTTCTTTCCGCGCCATTCAAGTGTGCATGTTTGCATTGTTGTCGGCATGCCAGCGCCGCCGAAGAGATGGATGGAAGCTGCTTCATCAGTGTTATAATGCATAGTTTTAATGCGAGTTTGTTTGCGGCGGGTTACCAAGCGCCCGCCGTTGCAACAATAGATTATATGGGTGAAGGCTACTTAACGACGTCGCCCGAAAAAATACTTTCTCCGAGATTTACGAACTTTTTCGACTTTTTAATACCCAGGCATTAAGCGCGCGGGCCCGTCGTCCGTCCGTCCGTTTACGCAGAGATTTACTGCCGTTTTGCGATAGCGCGTACTCCGCGCGAACTCAATTAAAATCAAAGTTTGCAGGCGGACACGCAGCATCCAATTTATTTTCACCCGCCGGATTAGATAATTAATACGCGCGAGGCTCCGTGCGTTTTGCGCCAAACGCGTTTGGCGATAATTGTGACTTTTACGAGACAGATGTTTATTTGTTGCATTGGTGAAAAGATTGAGGAAAAAAACATGCTCTATTCGAATACGCATTGGTTGCATATGTGTATGTTGTGAGCTGCCGTCGTCGCCGCCGCCGCCGTGCAGAAATTGACCTACTGAGGCCACTATTAAAGTAGGTATGTATTATATCCGCGCACGGCGGCGGTGGTGGAGGTGGCTGCGGTACATCTTCTTCTTCTTCCTTCTCCGAAGAAATTCGTTTATATTCCGATATCATTCGACCTTCTTGGTCGCGGCTGGCTACTCTGTCTCAGTCGTACAGCACGGATTTGCTTCAATAAAATAATTCGAAATGAAAGTCTCGCGTACTCTTGTTCTCTCTTCCTTGTCGCCCATCTCATCGATATCGGCAATATATAACTTCTCAGGCGCTGGAGGAAAAAATGCGTTGATTAGAAATTCAAATCCACATACATATAATATTCAAATCGACCATCGGATAACACATCCGACGTGATGATGACTGCTACCGCAACTAATCAGGTTAATTATTTCTCTGATCTTATTTCGATATGAACTGCGTAAGTGTTGTGCAAATCGCATGTAATAGGAGCATTCGCTTCCGCCTCGGCTGCGGTGCCATATCCGACACGTCCCTCGCCGGATGTCTGATCGATAATAATTATTTATTGCAATTTATTTGCTTCGCGCGCGCCATGAGAGTGCAAATATTGAGGTTTGTTGCTGAGTAATAGATGCGGAATAGTTAAATTTGAATTGCTTGACATGACTTGAGTTGACTTGACGCAGCTTCAAAAAAGTAATTAATGTCATATTAAAGTAACATTAGTGGCTTTTGATCACGCCATGTACCTACCTTCGGGCGATTTATCAGAGGAGAGAAAAAACTTTTTTTGATGTCGAAAATTATTTTAATTGTGCGCCAGAAAGAAAGTATTAAATATTGGGTTACGAATGAAAGATTTATTTACGTACGCATCGTCCATTCAATTGATGAAACCGGCATTGAAACCCGGCCATTATGCGACGCACATAGCAATTGCATTTGAATTCCACGATGATTATTCTCAACATCGGGTTTGTGTGCATCTCCGTATGGGCTGTATAATCAATACGCATTTCTCTATTATAATAATTTCGAATTCCAATGACATGATTTTCAATTCAACCGTTCCGAATCGTGCGCGCATCGCTTGATGATGATGAAGATGATGATTTGCAGCAAGAAGTAGGTATTCATTAAGTCGCCCAAGTTCATGTGTGCGTATGGCGAAGTTTTTTGTCGAATTACAACGAATCGCATCGCATGACATTGAAAATTGTACCTGGTTAAACGCATTGTTATCGCGCAGCGCAGCGCAAGATTGCACGTTTTGCTGCATGCCACCTGTTTTTCGCGCTCGCGTCCGATGATTAAACGCTAGTTAGTGTTTCGAGCCGGCGAGCGTAGTGTTGTACCCGGCAAACATTTACAATAGAGATTAGAAAGTCACACACAGGCGCGATTCCATTGAACACACACACCGAAAGCCGATGACAGCGCGATTTATTACGCCGACAATCATGCACGAGAAACAATGGTGTGTGGCGCGCAATGCACGCATATACGCACACATTAGAAATCATTAAATTTATCCATTACATTGGATACGTTTTGCTCGCCGCGCCGGTCGGAGAGGAGAGGATCGGCGGGGCAACCGCTGACGAATGTACTCACCCATAGCGTCGCCGGTCGTCGTTTGGCCATTTCCGTTTTCAGGTCATCCTCCTTCTCGCATGCGCGCTGATCGTCTGCAATCGGCCGGCGGCGTGCGCCGAGAATGTCACGGCCGCGGTCGCGACCACGTCGAACAATCGCACGATCGAGGAGAAGATCGATGCGCCGCCCGCCAAAGAAGACGCCGGTTTCATGTCGAAACTGAGCAATCTCCTTTTCGGCGCAGCGGAGGATTCCGAGACGGCCGATACGCGCCAATCGTTGCAATACGGTGCGCCGCCACCTTCTCAATACGGCCCGCCAACCTCTGGAGGGCAACAGCAGCAGCCGCCGCAGCAAGAATGTAATCCTTGTAACAAGGAGCCATGGATACCCATCATGGGCAACTATGGCCACCATCCGATGTTTGGTTATTTGCCACCGCATCAGGAAGTGAACAATCACCAGCAGCAACCGCATGGTGGTCTTTATAACCAGCAAAATATCCCACCGAGCGGCAGTTACGGAGCGCCTGTACATCATAATGGGTTCATTCAACCGCCACCCCCGCAACCGGCTGATTCCTATGGTGCACCTGATATACAAGTACCGGTGCTGCCACCCGAGCCGCAGCATCAACCACCTCCCAAGGACTATGGACCACCGCAACAATCATTGGATTATGGCTTCCCTAATAAACCCGTGGATAATTTCGGTCCTCCCTTAAAACCGATTGGACCACCAGCACCACTTGATTTCGGCTTCGGACCCCCAAAACCACAACCACCGCCAGATTTTGCACCACTGCCTTCGTTCCCGCCACCGAACAATTTCAATGAACCACCGCCGCCTACAAATTTTGGGAATCACTACGGACCACCGAAACCAATCTTTAAAATTCCTCCCAAAAACTATGGCCCACCTATTAATCAACCCAACTTTGGTTTTCCACCGAAACCTTTCTACTCGCTGGGTAAGGCACCACGCCAAATACGCCCCGGTTTTGGCCGCCCACCGCCGATACCACCGCACATGCACTTTGGACCGCCTCCACCGCAACCGGTCTACAAATACATTCCCCTGCATAAAGGCCGATTCAGTAATCTACCAACCAACTTCAAACCGCCACCACCGCCGCCCAACTACAATCCCGGCGGGCCGATCTACAACAATTTTGGCGGAGCAATTTTCAATCACCCGCCCCCTCTGCGCAACCATCATGACATCAAATCGCAGATCACCAATCCGGAGTACTTACCGCCTGCCGAGCAACTGCCCATTGCCAGCGATCACAACGCCGATCCGATTCCGTTCCCGAATCTCTCCTCAGCGCCCGTGGCGCCGTTGCACAATCCGCAGAACTTCCACGACAACTTCCCGCAGCCCGGCTCGCATGTGGAGGTGCCTTTCGAGAGCAACGTGCAAATTCAGCAGAGCATACCCGTCGCAGACTTTCTCGCGTCAATTGAGCATCCAATCAATGTGATACGTTCGCCGATTGTGGATGTAAATGTCGCCAATACCAGTTCGTTTTCGGACGGGTACTTTAGCACACTTGCACCATCACTGCTGTTACCATCGCGCGGCCATGCCCTGGACGAGTACAAACCCACCTATCGGCCGTCATTCGACGATTTTAAACTGAGCGAGAACCCTATTGTTGTGGAGGATACACATGTGGCCGCCGCCACGCATGAGAATAAGACGGTTGGCAATTTCGATAATCTGCCCAGCAGTGAAATTGGTGACGACTTCATCAATCAGATTTTGCGTGGTATTGGTGGTTACTCGACGCCGGCGCCGTTACCTGCGTACTCGGTGCTCTCCACATCGATGCAACCGCCGCCGATTGGCGAATCGCCATGGTTTGGACCGAGTAAATTGAACCTGAGCCCCGCGTTGCATCCTGGACTGAGTAACGGTTTCAGTCACGGTGTGCACTTGGGTCCTACATACAATCAGGATTTGCAGCCCGGGCGATACGTTGATGGCACAAAGAAACCCAAGCAAATCCAAATTATAATACCCTACACCACAAACAATGAGCATGACCTGAAGAAGACACCGCCGAAATCTTTCAGTCATGATGTCTACAAAGGTTCTGAATCAAAAGAGGTCACTTCTGTTACCAGACAACCCCCCACAACGGTCGTCAATATTCAGGAACTGTTCAAGCACGGCAACCATAAAAATCACAACTTTAAGAACCTCCCGTTCGATGTGGTCCGTCTCCAGAAGAACATTGATGGGTGGACGGAGCAGGAGTACTCGAAGAACTTCTTGGACTACGCAAATACTCCCTCGGCAACGACCACAAGCAAATTTATAGCATCCAAACGCATACCGGACGAATACTTCACTACATTACCCTACAATGTCTATGAGGAACCCAAGGTGACGACCACATCAACGACAACCACCACAGCGAGCCCTGCACCCCAATTTGTGCACTACCACGACCACGAGCCGGCGGGTAGCAACAGCAAGGAGTATCTCGAGTCCAATCTGATTGCCACCACCGAGCCGGCACCCACCACTCCCAAATATCACAAGCTAAGCAAAGTGCAGTCGTGGGACAAGATTCACATCGCCGTCTCGCCGCTGACGAAGGAGAAGATCTACGTGGTGACGCCACAGCCGAAAGCGGCTTCGTCGAACTGGCGACAATCGCGCGGCGGCGGCGACAACCCGGCCGACCGTAACAACTCCACATTCTCCATTAGCATTGTGCCCATGCGCAACAGCAACAAGACGGAGGACTCTAATGACGTGCGCGTGGTGCTCAGCGAATGGCCGCACTTGAGTAAGTACCGCCGTGCGTTTCGTAATGCTTTTGAATAATTGCTCCGTTCTAAGCAAGCAAATTGCTTATGGCTGTTGTTGTTGTTGTTTACTTTCACGTAACACAAAGAAAACAAAAAGTGATTAAGGGGATTTTTCAGTAAATAATTTAGCAACGCCGAACGCGCACGCAAGCGCTTCCACGGAGCGCGCACCAACGTCGCGCCATCCGCTCTTCGGCTTGATGGAGTTGTCGTCGTACGCACCGCCGGGGAATTCGACGATCGAAACCTACTCGGGCCACTCGAAGGTAAACTTCCAATAGGCAAATTACCAGAGAATATCGCACCGCTTTGTACATATTCACATGCTTCGTTCGCATGCGCAAAATACTTGACAATTAGCACAAACGCTACCGCACACATATGCAAGCATCTACGTCGGAAGGAAGGCCAAGGTGAGTGAATGTGTTACCATTTCTGCAACTTCTTCTTTTTTTTCCACCTATTCATTGGTTCTCATACGGTTACTCGTAAGACTGCATGCGATGTGCGCATATGAGATGAATCTCATATTGTGCGAGGCTTTCCCACGAAATTTTAACCCAATAAAACCTGGGCGGATTTCACTACGATTCTTCTTCATTTGTGTGTGCTTTTTCTCTGGCGCAACATCACAGGTGATAAACGCGGCGACCGCATCGCTGCGGAAACGCAACGTCGACATCGAAGCCGGCGAGAAGAAAGTAACGCCGACGAGCACGATGCGCAGCGCCCAATCATCGATGCCACCACACGCCGCCAACAACGCTCAATGATAATTATACGAAACGCAATCGACTAATTGTTTATGTTGCCATTGACGGGATGCAAGCAAGGACAATGTTGTGTATGAGCCAGTGTACTTAACCAAAGTGATTTCCGATGCCGATCGTGTGCGTGTTGATTGCGGGGGTGGTGCGAAAGGGGGTGTGGCGTGTGATCCTGTTTCCTATAATCGGACGCGCAGACAATGCGAGATGAACACTCATTAATATCGAAAGCGGGATGATATCTATATGTAATTCGAAGAATTAGTACAATTCTTTTGTGTATATTTTAGTCTAATACTGTTTAGTATTTATTCATATTACTTAAAAGGAATATCAACGAATATCAATATCATATATGTAATATAAATAGTTATATAGTCAAAATCAATGTACATTGATAACATAATAATAAATAATCGCCGGGACAAATTCGGTTGCGTTTGCAATGAACTAATTTACAATACCAGGGAGTCAACCTAATCTATTTTGCTAGTATGCATATTATAGACGGTAAGGATATTAAGTATAAGTATGGAAGATGGGAGTGAAAATACGGTATGTATGCTGAAACAACTTTTCTTAAACTAAAGGTCTACCTAAATTGTACCTAAGTTCTTGTGCAGACAAAGTTATAGTCTTATATTTATTCAATAGCAAATTGAAAAATCAAACAATAAAAGTATAAGTTCAATGTAAGTATAATGCTTAAGTTGTTAAGTAGTTAAGTCTTATATGTAATAAAAATGTCTCACTATTTGCTTGTTTTTTACTCTTCACATCTTTCTACTTTTGCCATGTCTTCAAAATTCTGCTGTTTCATACCCTTGATTGAATTGATTACGTGTAGTTGAGTAATTGAATTGGTTTCAGTCGACTAGCGGTTTGTTCTTATTGTTATCGATTATCTGCAGACAGGTCCAGGGACGTTGCTCGGTGATGTACGGCAGAATCTTCGCCACCTGCATGGAGCCCTACACAAACGCAATATTGGACGAAAAGAGTGATTAATTACCAGCCGCGTGGTTATGACACAATAATTAATGTGGATCATCATTCATGAAATTTGAATTTAATTAATTTCTACTTCTGTTCCACTTTCAGCGTGAGCCATTAACACGGATCAATCTCGTTCGCGAGTAGCCGCGATTCAAATTAATTCGGAACAACAAATATTACGGACGACAGGCAACAAAAAACACACACTTTTAATAGCGGAAGTTTTTGAATTTGCTTATTGCGACCGACTTACCAGAAACTTTTTCTTGCGGCCGGGCTCCTGACGGAAGTAGACGAGCGAATCGCCCGGCACGGCGATGCGCAGGCGATCCTTCTTCGAGTTGAGCAGCGCGAATTGGCTGGGCAGGCAGTCGAGATCCAAGCGCACCGTGCCCAGATCGAAGTCGAGCGTGAACGCCGCCCACATCCATGCTACATTCCACACATATGCCCTCATATACTTACTGCTAATCAACTATTTCGAAGCTATTATTTAAGCGGCGATGCAAACAATACGGAGCATCCCGAACGAACCCAAAAGTTTAGATTGTTCTATTAGCAAATTAGCATGTTTGAATTTGGGATTGAATTAACCAAAATCAAATTACTCGGAAGCAATAAAGAAAAAGAGTTATGCGTTATGACGTACCCGCTAAAGAGGATTTCCGGCGGAACTGCTTCGGCAGCTTGAACTCGATCTGTCGCAGATTGTGCGAGCGTGCGAGAATGAATTTGAGGATGAGCGTGTTGGTCTTGAGATTGGAATTGATTTGGAACCACGGCGTGAGCTTGCCGGGCGAGTGCACCGAGATGAGCGTGCCGAGATTGTTGCGCTGCTGGCGAAAGAGGAAGACGACGGTGAAGCCGGCGTCGGCGACCATTGCGCCGGCCACCGCGCTGGAGTTGACCAGCGGCTGGTTCTCGTAGGGCAGGCGAAATTTGTACGCCGGATACTTGACGATTGGTCCCTCCACCAGCGACACGCCGGGGTCTTTCGCCGAGACGTTCATCAATTTCAGCACGTTGACTTCGCCTGCGATTGTAAGTATCCAAATTTAAATTTTCACACGAAAATTGAAATGTGATACATATTAAAATTGGAATGGATTGGCGAAAAAACCAACAGCGTGCCACGCATCTTAATAGAAATGACGTGCGAATATAAACATAAATTCCTAATTATAATAAAATAGACGCGATTTAATTCCAACAGCGCGCCGCATTGAAACGCATTGAATTCATCGCCATGCGGTAGATTTTGTTCCGACTTTCTAACACCTGGTAAATATGTCAGTGCGCGATGATGCGGCCGGGCCGCGACTTCCCATCTCGACGATAGACTTTTATTTATTCCATACGCGGTGCGGTTTCAATGCCAAAGTGCATAAAATTCACATTAATGTTGTGCGCTCCGCGCGCGCTGCTAATAAAGTCTTCGGTTGGTTTTTATGTTGATAGAGATAGGTTTTTAACAATGAGAACCAAAGCGAAGATAATATGCAGCGAGAAAAATGAACGCGTTCAAATTTTATTTTCCCATCCAACGAAAAGAAGTTTACTCTAAATTCGAAACGCATTATTTCAAATTGAATACGTTTGTCATGTTACTCATAATTAATTTCTATTTTCTTTTACGAATGCAATCGAATGAAATAATGAAACATATAATGGAATCGAATTTTGAGATCCGGCTTGACACTTGAAGTCTGCCAAGCCAACATGATGATGAACGACCGTGAAAAATTCATAATTCATGATCACGTTCGTCGCAACACGCGCATTTATTGGAACTTTCTTTCGCACACTTATGATTCAAGTACAAGTGTGAAATATCAATTTGAT
>JARJDR010007284.1:0-16461 GCA_030264135.1 Myllaena sp. GC000078 | reverse complement strand
TTTCTAGAACATTCCTCGCGATAACGCGTACTATAAAAAGCGACCATGAAGGAGCCGGTTAACAATCAAAGTCCAAATCGGTCTGGGTGGGTTTTGCACGGCTTTAAAGCCCGAGCAGAGCCATTCCATGCTCGCTCGGGTGTCGGACCCGTGCGACAGCAAAACGAATTGCATGTCTTTCGGAGGTTTCGCATTTGCTTCAGCGAAATTGCGAATTTCCGGCGTGCAATTCAACATTTCGCCGCGTTCGTTGCAGTCGCCCTTGCTGGGCGATTGTTTCGCGATGCGAGTTGCCAGGGGCTGATTTGGGGTGGTACATGTAAATACGCGCTGGCCGTGATAAAACAAAACGCAGTTTAACTGTAAATTCCATCAAACTGTCTTGTCAGTGGACGTGTTTTTGCAAATTTCGCTCTCTTGATAGTCCCTACTCATCACCGCAACCCAACTTCCCGAGAGTTCGGAAGTGCATATACACACGAACATTACACTAAAATCCCCGGCAGTATCTCACATATCCCGACACCATCGCGATGTCGCGCTTTCTCTTGCAGATGTTCCGTTTGCCATCGACGCTGCGCCATGTCGGCCTGCGCTCCGTTACCTACGCGGTGGCGCGTCGTGCATATGCCAAGGACGTCCGCTTCGGCTCCGAGGTGCGCGCGATGATGCTGCAGGGCGTCAACGTGCTCGCTGACGCCGTATCCGTCACCATGGGCCCCAAGGGTCGTAATGTTATCATTGAGCAATCGTGGGGCTCACCCAAGATCACCAAGGACGGCGTGACGGTAGCCAAGGGGGTCGAGCTCAAAGACAAATTCCAGAACATTGGCGCGCGCCTCGTGCAGGACGTCGCTAACAACACCAACGAGGAGGCGGGCGACGGCACTACCACGGCAACGGTGCTCGCGCGCTCCATTGCCAAGGAGGGCTTCGAGAATCTCGGCAAGGGCGCCAATCCGGTGGAGATCCGCAAGGGCATCATGATGGCGGTAGATCACATCAAGGAGACGCTGAAGAAGCTGTCGAAGCCGGTGACAACACCCGAAGAGGTGGCACAGGTGGCCACCATTTCGGCGAACGGCGACGCCACCATCGGCAAGCTGATTTCGGACGCGATGAAGCGCGTGGGCAAGGAGGGCGTCATCACTGTCAAGGACGGCAAGACACTCAACGACGAGTTGGAGGTGATCGAGGGCATGAAATTCGATCGCGGCTACATCTCGCCGTACTTCGTCAACAGCACGAAGGGCGCGAAGGTAGAATACCAGGACGCGCTCGTCCTGCTCAGCGAGAAGAAGATTTCTAGCGTGCAGAGCATCGTCCCGGCGCTGGAGCTGGCCAACTCTCAGCGCAAACCGCTGATCATCATCGCCGAGGATGTGGACGGCGAGGCACTGACCACGCTCGTCGTCAATCGCCTGCGCATCGGGCTGCAGGTGGCCGCCGTGAAGGCGCCCGGCTTCGGCGACAACCGCAAGGCTACGCTTACGGACATGGCGATCGCCAGCGGCGGTATTGTCTTCGGCGATGATGCCAACATCGTCAAGTTGGAGGACGTTAAGCTCGCCGACTTGGGCAAGGTGGGCGAGATTGTCATCACCAAGGACGACACGCTCATCTTGAAGGGCAAGGGCACGAAGGACAGCGTCGAGAAGCGCGCTGAAGAGATTCGCGATCAAATTGAAAACACCACCTCAGAGTATGAGAAGGAGAAGCTGCAGGAGCGGCTCGCGCGTCTTGCCTCCGGCGTCGCCGTGCTGAAGATCGGCGGCAGCAGCGAGGTGGAGATGAACGAGAAGAAAGATCGTGTCAACGATGCGCTGAACGCGACACGCGCCGCCGTTGAGGAGGGCATCGTGCCCGGTGGCGGCACCGCGCTCATCCGCTGCATCAAGACACTGGACGCGATCAAGGCGGTGAACACGGATCAGGCGACGGGCATCGAAATTGTGCGCAAGTCACTGCGCGTGCCGTGCATGACGATCGCGCAGAACGCGGGTGTGGATGGCGCGCAGGTCGTTGCCAAGGTGGAGTCGATGGACGGCGACCACGGCTATGATGCGCTTAACAATCAATTTGTCAACATGGTTGAGCGCGGCATCATTGATCCGACGAAAGTGGTGCGAACTGCCATCACCGACGCGTCAGGCGTTGCGTCATTGCTCACCACCGCCGAGGCGGTCATCACAGAGATCCCCAAGGAGGAGTCTGCGCCAGCCGGCGGCATGCCTGGCATGGGCGGTATGGGTGGCATGGGCGGAATGGGTGGCATGATGTAAATTTGTGCCCGCCACGACTCCTCACGCCTTGTACAAAACATCTACAGTATCTGCGATATATTAACACAAAATTGGCCCAAATTGCGAACGCCATCGACATAAAATTTCGTATGTGTGGTGTGAATGTGAATTTGTCCCTTCAATCATTGCATCATTCCGCCGAAATTTTTATAACCCTCGGGCGGACTGACTGACTGCGCCGAATCGGCAATCATCTCAAAACAATGCGATCGACGTCATCTATCGTCATTGTCGATTCCCCTCAATTCTTGTATGTTCTTTACGTGAATGGGTTTGAATGTCACGTGTGAATGTGTGGTCTCGTCGATGAAATTGCTCTAGTGTTATCGTCGAAAAGGAAAATATGCATTACATGGTGACTCTTCAAAGCCGACTTCCATTAAATTTGGCTTTCGATAGTACCGGTTCCTTATCACATGGAGAGAAGCTACCTAAAAGTGTCAATCTTGTCAACAATGCAACTTTTTTACTTTACAATTGCTTTATATGAAACAAATGATTATCTACATCAAATGTTACATTAAAATCACTAAACTAAAACGGCTCGAAGGCGTGTGTTGGTGAAAAATTCATTGTTGAAAATGAAATATGTATAGTGTTCTCTCTGTTCTATAGAAAACGAAGAGATGGGTATTTGCATTGTTCATGTATGCAATTGCATTTTGGTAGTTCTTTAGTGAAGAAGATATGTTTGTTTTTAATAAATATTTTGTTTATAAATACAATCCATCGATTAATCACGGTACGGCGTTATCTTTATCATATTTATTGATTTGTATTTACAAATATTGCAAAACGAGTCGTTTCACTACACTTTTTTTTCACATGAGTTTCGTATTTTCGAGTACATTTATACAATGGTATGATTATAAATGCCATTAGATTTTTCTTCAAATCAATCAATTCAACTCGACTGAACCCCAGAATAAGTACATAAATTGATATAATCATTCTTTTCTTTGCTTATAATACAGTTGGTATAATATACAATAACGTATGTAAACCAATTGAGAGTAAATAATACTTCAATCAAATTAAGCATTAAATAAAATACTACTAAATAGGTATAGAATAAAGAGACGGCTAAGACGCAAGCATAGCATAAGATACAGAACATCAAGCGCCATGAAAACTACCTTCTGTACACAAACATCATACAAGTATTCACATTTTTTTATCCATTTGGCCAAGACTGGAACGAATGTGCAAGCCAGCTCAAAAATAATATTGCACGCGCTTCGTAAAATGCGAACGTAATTATTGCTTTTTGTGGAAGAGATCGAAACCAATTCGAAGAAAATTCGTTTGCACGTAATCGAATGTTTTCCCTATGGCAATTTTCTAACGGCCCTAATGTCGTTCAGCCTCTTCTTGCCCCGCCAACGGATTCCCGTCGGCGGGATCATCACCCTCCTCGCCCTCGTCTAGGTTATTGCCGGCGTCCTCATAGTCATTATCGCCCGCTGCAACTGCAGCAATCGCTTCATGTTTTTTATGCACTTGCTCTTTATCTTCGTGCAATTCCGCTTTATTGCCCACCGGCGGTAAACGCGGATGACCTGGATTGTTGGGCATATCGTACTCTTCATTCGCACCGTTGTCAAGGTCCGCAGGGGGCGCGTTGAACTGGCTCTTCAACTCATCACGCTTATCCTTTTCGCCCTCCGCTGGCCGATCGGCGACGTTTTTGTAGCGCTCATCCATAGGATCCACCGCCTTCGGCTTATCGCGGCTGTTGTTCGCGTCGATATCGATATCGAGTTCTGGCGCGGCCACAACTCCCATCGGTACGGGCATCGGGTTCACAGGCGTTTTGCGGCTGGCCGACGACGGTGTCGCTGACGGCGCGTTCAGCGGCAGCACCACGTTCAATGCATTCGCCGCCGAAGACGTCTTCGGTGTGTAGACCGCATGCGGCGCATTGCCATTCGACGGCATCGCTAGCACCGCCTCCTCCTCGGCGTGCTTCTGCTTAGCATCCGCGTTCACCATCGGTATGAGGTACTGCGCGTTACCCACCGGTATCACTTTGTTGAATTGCGTCGACGAGTACTCCGTGCGCCGTGCCGTGTCCGGTTTGTTATTCTGAAAACGCTAAATTCCGTGCATTAGCTACCTGCAAAACGTAAGACATGTAATAACACTTACAGATAGCTTCTCTTTGAGATGATTATTCTCAAACTCCAATGCATCCTTCTGTGCCATTGCATGATGCAGCTGATTCTCCTTGTCGCTCTTAAACCGCTTCAGCTCCTCCTGCACCTCGGCGAGCTTCGCCTGCAGCTGGTTGATGCTGTGCAACTGCTCACTCTGTATCTTGCTGCATTCATCCTTGATGTCATCGTGCTGGGTCTGCAGCAGATTGTAGTGCTGCTGAAGCGTCGAGAATCGCAGCTTGGCCTCATTCTGTATCTTCTCGCACTTTTGTGTCTCCGCGTTCAGCTTGTTTTTGTAGTCAGTCTTCGTCTGCAGCTTCTCGGCCTTCTCCGCCTGCAGCGTCTTCTCCAGCTTCTGCTTGTAGTCGAACACCACATGCAGTTGCTGCGAGATATTCTCCTGCTCCTGCCGGCACGTAATGAAGTTCTGGTGCGTCTCGTCCAGCAGGTTGATAATGTTCTTGTAGAACGCAATCAGCGCGACGACCAGCACAAAGAGGAGCACGTAGATCACGGTGCGGCCCTTCGTCAGCCGGCCGAATCGGGACGACGACATCATTGCCGCGAACGCATGTAGCAATTCTCGCCCCCGCGGCGTTTAATAACTGCGTCGATGACACGTACTTAAATGTTGGCTCCGCAGTGCGTACGAATGCAATTGCTAACGCGGCGCGTTTGGGCTTTTGTTGGTTGAGTTCAGTTGAACAATTTCGGGCGGCCCTCCCCCGGAGTTTTTGTTGTGCTACTTTTGACAGCGGTTTGTTTGATCACAACTTTTCTCTTCGTCGCCGGCAAGTCGCCCGCCTATAGTGCGCGCTTTGTTCAGGGCAGGTGCAATGCGTTGTTACAACCTGTGAATTTTGCAATTTAAATCCGAAATTTGCTTGCTGGCTTATTTTTGGCGGCGCATACACACGATTGCGGCTTGTTTATACAACGCAAGTATTTACTTTGCTCCGAATCGGGCATCAAATTGGACGATTAGCGGTTTGATGACGATGAAACGACCTGTCAGAATCGAGTTGCGAATTAGGTTACTCTCTACGTCTACAAAAGCGAAATTATTCGCATTTCATTTACAATCGCGCGCATAATAATTATTCCAGTGTGTGCTGGTGTCGCAGTAATTTAGTATGCCGCGTAATCAGTGCAAACATTCCACCTCCGACACGTAATACATATATTCGCGCGACCTAGTGCACGTTTCCGATATGGAATCCTCCGAAGCGAACGGAACACTGGGCGGCGGCGGCGGCGCTGGGAAACGACCGCTGGAGGAGATGTCCAAGGAAGAGCTGCTGAAGAAATGCCGCAGCCTGCTGACAATCGCGCAGAAGGCGAAACAAGCGCGCGATGCCATCGCCGACGAGAATGTCAAGCTGAAGAGCTCCACGTCGGCCACCGCTGAGTTGCTCGATTCGCTCACCGCGCAGAAGTTGCAGATGGTCACCAGCATGGATCAACTACAGAAGGAGAATAAACAGTTGCAAAGCCACTTGGAGGAAGCTGCTTTGCAGGTGGAGACCCATAGAAATAAGGAATCCGCCATGGACACCGAATGCCAGGGATACAAACGGCAAGCCGCACGTGTGACCGAGGAGAACGAACAATTACTTGTCCATTTGGATGGGCTTGAGGCACAGATTAGAGAGTTGAACAGGATTGGCCTGGAGCAACAGCAGCAATTGCTGGTGCTGGAGCAAAATAATGAATTGATTCTGGAGGCAAATGTGAAATCGTCTCACAGCAATAGTAATGAAGTGGTGGAGTTGCAAGGGATGCTTGCGGTGACCTTGGAGGAAGTGAAGAAATTGAAGACTGAAAATGGTGAGTTGCAGGCGAAAATTCTAAGGAGGGATGGGGAACTAGATAAGCATGCCGCCGTCATCGACGACTTGAATATCGAACTGTACAAGAACCGGGCGCTGGCCGAAACTCTACAGAATGACTTGTCGAGCACCAACAAGCGCTACAACGACAACCAGATCGAGTCGAGCGGTATCAGTGCCGAGTTGCAGAACACCAACGAGAAGCTGCGCGAGAAATTGAAGGTGTACCACGGGAAGATTGTTAAATTGGCACACGATATCAAGCGTGTGAAAGAGAGTAAAGAACTGATCCTCCAATCTTTTAAAATATACAATTCCCAAGCGAATGATTGGAAGGATGAGTTGTGTGTTTTTAGTTTAAAACTACAAAAAGAACTGTCCGAAAGGGATAATCGGAATGCCCACATGCAACAGCGCATTCACGAGTTGGAAGAACAACTCGCCAAAGGCGAAGAAGAGAAGCAAACGCATCGTGCACTGCATGAAAGCGATTTGGACATCGTTAAGCGGCTGGAGGATGAATTGCGAAACATGCAGCACGTTGCCGGGGAAAACGAGCGACTGCATCAGACCGTCGACGTGCTGCGCTCGCAAATCGCGAACGCGGACAGCGCAAAGCTGGAGCGACAGCATGATGTACTGAAGAGCATCGAGGAGAAGAACACGCATCTCTCCGAGACGATTCGCATGCTGGAGGTTGCTGCCGCCGAGATGCACAATACGATGATCGTAAAAGAACAGCACTGCGTGCAGATGCAAACGCAGATTGCAAATTTCAACGCCGAAAACCAGCGCTTCGTTGAAGAGATCGAAAGGATCACCGGTGACAATGAGCAATTAAGAGTTGATATGCAGCGTTTCAACGATTTACAAACGGACTACAACAAACTCGAAGCTAATAGCAAGTCATTGACGGTTGAATTCGAACATCTAAAAAATTCGCTAAACTTAAAAGACATTGAATGTCTAAAGTTACAGAAAGAAGTCGAGAATGCCAAGCAGTATTCGCTGCAGGTCGACGAATTACAGGAAGGGCATGCCAAAGAGAAGCTAGTGTTCGATACGACACTGGAGGGCAATTCACGGCTGATATCCGAACTGAAGAAGGCGATCGAGAAGTTGGAGAGCGACGTGGAATCGTCGCGGCTGAGCGAAGCGAAACTCGCCGAGCAGACAAGCGAAGTGATCCAACAGCTACGCTCTGAAAACAAGATTGCGATGGAGCGGATTGATGAGTTGGAAGCGCAGGTCACCAATGAAGCATCCACTGGCGATGTAGTGGCGTTGAAGCGCGAGAATGCCGAGCTACTCGCCGAGATGAACGTGATGAATCAAGCTCTTAAAGAACGTGGCGAAACGATCAGTCAGCAGCAGGCGCATTGCGATGAAATGCTCAAGAAGATCCAGGTGTACGAAGGACAACTCTCTAAGAGTCAAGAAAACGTGCAATTGCTGCAAGAGGAACTGCATGGATTGCGTGCGGCGCAACAAACTCTGCAAAAGGTGGACAATGTGGACAATGATGATGCGTTGTCTACGTCGACCATTTCACGCTGCGAGGAGAGCAATCGCTTCAAGGAGTTGGAAGGCAGCTGGGAGGAGCGCTACGGCAAACTGCGCACCTACGCCCTGAAACTTAAAGCGAAAGTGCGCGAGCAACAAGAAGCGGCACAGAAAGCAGAAACTGAAAGAACCGACCTCCAAGCGCGTCTCACAATCAGTGTGAAGTCCATCCAGAGCATGCAATCGCAATTCGACGAGCTGCACGATCAAATCGACGTGCAAAAGGCAGATAAAGCGAAGCTCGATCAAATGAATAAAGACAATCTTCGCTTGCTGGGCGATATCACAAAAAAGGACGATACCGTCTCCAAGCTGAAGATCCAAATCGACGCTTTGACGCTGGAGAAAACCAGCTTGGATGCGTGGAAGAAGCAGGTCGGCGCCAAGGTGCAATCGCTGAAGAAGGAGCTTGAGGCGAACACCGTCACGCGTAAAGAGTTCGAGGCGCGCATTCAGAAGCTCCAAGCGGATCTGGCGGCCAAAGAGAAAGAACTGGCCGGGGAGAAGGAGAAGCACCAGGCGACGCGCTCCATGCTGCATGAGTCCAACAACGAGTGCAAGAAGCAGTCGGTGCTGAACTTGGAGATGCAGGACTATGAGCGCTCCATTAAGGAGTTGTCCGGCAAGTTGGAGAAGAAGAACGAGCAGGTCACGCAGCTACGCAACCAGGTGGATGCGCAAAAGTCGAGCGTGGCGACTTCGCGCGAGCAGCATCGTCTCTTCGAGGAGCGCTGCAAAGAACTGGAGGGTGAGCTGGATGCGACGCGCGTCGAGGTGCAAGCAATCCGCCAGCAATGCGGCGAAATGGAGGCGGTGATCGGCGAGAAGGACGGTCGGTTGGATGAATTGCGCGAGGCTCTGGAGGCAGCGCGCAGCGAAAGCGAGGATGTTGGCACGCAGCTGTCGAAGATCGTCGCCGAGCATCAGAAGGTCGTGCAAATGCTGCGCGACGAAAAAGATCACTTCCGCAATGAAAGTGTTGAGTTGGAGCAGCGTGCACGCGCCATTGAGGACGAGCTGCGGCTGCGTCGCGATGAGTTGACCAGCGTCACCACCGAATACCAGAGTTACAAAGTACGCGCGCAGAGTGTGCTGCGACAAAATCAAAGCCGCGATGTTGGCGTCGAGGAGAAGCTAACAGAAGAGGCAGCGAGTTTAAGAGCTCAATTGAAGATTTCCCAAGAAGAGATCAAGGAAATGACGTAGGTGTTTTGTGTTTCTATTTAACGATTTTCTTAATAATTGTGGACTTTTAGATTGCGTCTCGAAGAACATAAATCCATCAATGAACGCCTAGCGCAAGAAAAGCATCAACAGGATGTCCAAACGAAGGAATTGCAGAGTGATTATGAGAACGCCATGGGAGAAATTGCGAAACTCAACGCGAAACACAATCAAACGCTCACCGATCATAACGAAACGGTGCGCAGTCTGAAGGTAATCACATTGCGTAACGCATCTTTTCCATTCTATCAATCCAACATTGATTTCTGCAGTTGCATACGGAAACGCTTTCGCAATGCTACCGCCAGCAAATCTCCGAGCAGGAAGTGCGCCATAACCGCGAGATTATCGAGCTGCAGGGCAAGTACGACAAGGCGCCGCATGCACAACCGGAGATCCCCTCGCTGCTCGTGCCGACGGCGGTGCGTGAAGAGGGCGAGGGTTCGGAGAGCGTCGACAGCAGCACCGGCGGCAACAACAACAATCACTTGTCGATGCATCCGCTCGAGAAGCTGCTGTCGGCAGATCAAGACCAGGAGATCGCCGGCTATCGCAAGCAGCTCGCCGACAATGAAACGCGCGTCGTGCACTTGACGGCGCTGCTCGCCGACAGCGAGCAGGATCTCGCGAAGCACGTGCAAATGAATAAGGTGCTCAAGGAGGAGATACGCCGCCAGCAGCGGTCCGTTGAGCGGGAGAAGCACGCCGAAAATCTCGAATACATGAAAAACGTGGTGTTTAAGGTGAGTGTGCAGTCGAAACCGGTTTTGGGACGGTCTGTTCTGATTGGCGCTGCGCTTGTAGTTCATCACGCTGAGCAACGGTGACGAACGCCAGCGATTGGTGCCTGTGCTTAACACCATCCTCAAATTAAGTCCGGAGGAGACCAGCAAGCTGAATATGGTGGCACGCGGCGACAAATCGTGGTCCACCTACCTGCCGCTGTGGTCGCCCGGCAAACCGCAATAGTTTTTTATCGTTTTTCCTCACCCCCGAGCGCATTCCGAGTGTAAAATACAATTTGTGATGAGTGGCATCGACGATCGTGTACATATGATTGAACAATTTCTATCCACTGTTTCATGTTAATAATATTATGCATTACTGAAACTGTGTGTTGAAATACCGTGCAATATGTGAATGTGTGTGTTGCTCGGGGGCAGCGGTTTAAATTTGCCGCGCGTGCAGTCGCACATCCGGCGGGCGGCGGCGCACGAACGGCGACGGCTGCCGCCCATTGGCTGCTATTTTGCGCCCGGCTCCCCATTATGAATGCACTCGCCGGCGAATTACTCGCAATTCCCACATCGCATCGCTGGAAAATCGCCGACAAACGCGTATTTCGCAATTTACGCATCAGCCCGCCGCTGAACTTTTCACAATTTCCCCCCAGCAAAGGGGCAGAACGCACTCGCCCCCCCACCACCGGCGCCGCCGTCGACGGTACCCCCGGCTGCCGTCGTCCTGCTGCGGCGCGCTTTTCTCGCCCTCTTGTGCAGTGCTTTTCAAGGTAAGCGGATCGCACCCGGGAGAGCGGCATTTCCCAAACGGATAAATATCCCCTCGCAACATTCCACGTCAAATCCACCGCCATCTCGCACATCCGTGGCGCGCGCGAGTCGTTTTTTCAGCGGGCGGTGTTCCGAAAAAGTTGCCGATCGTTTCGTGCGCGTATTTTTCGGTGCGGCTTGTTTGACTTCGCTCGCGACAGCCGCACAGCACGGAACGTGGTGAGGATTATTTTATTACCGCTCTTGCAACGTTACGATTTGAATTTTATCAATTTTCTTCGAATTGTGCGCTTTGGTGAGTAATACACGAGCCGTGTGTGTGTTTGTCGTAATTTTGCGCAATTAGGTGTAATTTTTCAATTGACCGCCACCGCCGGCGTGAACCGCATTGCAATCCACACGCGTACAAAAAAAGGCCATCGGCTGGTGAGTCTCGTAATTTCCATTCATAGTCATCGGAAAGGAATGAACAAAAAATAATCCGCGCCGCGTGGAGCCCTCCCATGTATAGAATTAACATTCTGCTATTAATAGAACGCATGCGTTTCGTCTCTGTAAAACCAGTAAAACGCGACGCATGTGTAATATTACCGCTCGTGACCTATCCCAAAACCACACGAAGTCTTTTAAATTTGTCCATTTCACCTATTGATGCATTTCATCCTCGTCACATTTCTGTACCCTTTCATTTACGAAACGCATCATTTGAAATCTGACATGAGACATGTGGCTTTATCGATTGCGCCGCCGCATAAATTTCGACACCCTCACCAATCTCACTATGCTGCTGATCGTTGTAAGAGGACAACGAACGCAATGAACGCTCGCGCGCGGGGTTGCAAACCGAGTATTGATTTTTACGTGTGCGCACCCTCCGGGCGGATGGGGCTACAAAATGCCGGCCGGTCTCTCACCAATCGGTATTTAATCACTTGCTTTCGTCGCGGTCGCCTGGTAACCCGCCGCCTCCGCCGATAATTGAACATTGCAACTGACGTGGCTTTTGACGCGCGCACATTCAAAATTTTGCGCAAGCGGTGCGTGTGCATATAATCTATCTCCGCTATTCCATTGTCCGCCCACGCGCGGACCGTTTTCTAATTGGCGATATTTGCAGACAGCAATCGGAAAACCACCCTCCGTGCGGTAGTTAATTAAAGCGGCGCCAACATGGGTAAGGAAAAAGTGCACATTAACATCGTCGTCATCGGGCACGTCGACTCTGGTAAGTCGACGTCCACTGGCCATCTCATCTACAAGTGCGGAGGTATCGATAAGCGTACGATCGAAAAGTTCGAGAAGGAGGCGCAGGAGATGGGCAAGGGCTCCTTCAAGTACGCGTGGGTGCTCGACAAACTGAAGGCGGAGCGCGAGCGCGGCATCACCATCGACATTGCGCTGTGGAAGTTTGAGACCGCCAAATACTATGTGACCATCATCGATGCGCCCGGACATCGTGATTTCATCAAGAACATGATCACCGGTAAAAAGAGGCCGCTATAAATGCAAGGCATTGCAGGTGTAATGGGTATGGGCTCTTTACGCAGGAACGTCGCAGGCCGACTGCGCCGTTTTGATTGTGGCCGCCGGCACCGGCGAGTTCGAGGCGGGCATCTCGAAGAACGGCCAGACGCGCGAGCACGCCCTGCTGGCGTTCACGCTTGGCGTGAAGCAGCTCATTGTGGGCGTGAACAAGATGGACTCGACTGAGCCGCCGTACAGCGAGACGCGCTTCGAGGAGATCAAGAAGGAGGTGTCGTCGTACATCAAGAAGATCGGCTACAACCCGGCCGCGGTCGCATTCGTGCCCATCTCGGGCTGGCACGGCGACAACATGCTCGAGCCGTCCGAGAAAATGCCCTGGTTCAAGGGATGGGCCGTTGAGCGCAAGGAGGGCAAGGCCGATGGCAAGTGCTTAATTGAAGCATTGGACGCCATCTTGCCGCCGTCACGTCCGACCGAGAAACCCCTTCGTCTCCCACTCCAGGTAATTTTTTCCAATTTCGATCCCAATGCATTAGTAAGTGGTATGGGTCCTTTCTTCGACGCATATAGGATGTCTACAAAATCGGTGGCATCGGAACGGTACCGGTGGGCCGTGTTGAGACCGGCATTTTGAAGCCGGGTATGGTGGTGACATTTGCGCCCGCCGGCCTTACCACCGAAGTGAAGTCGGTCGAGATGCACCACGAGGCGTTGCCGGAAGCGGTGCCCGGCGACAACGTCGGCTTCAACGTGAAGAACGTCTCCGTGAAGGAGTTGCGCCGCGGTTTTGTCGCCGGCGACTCGAAGAACAATCCGCCGAGGGGCGCCGCTGACTTCCTCGCGCAGGTGATCGTGCTCAACCATCCGGGTCAGATCGCTAACGGCTACACGCCGGTGCTCGATTGTCACACCGCGCATATCGCGTGCAAGTTCGCCGAGATCAAGGAGAAGTGCGACCGCCGTACGGGCAAGACGACGGAGGAGAATCCGAAGTCGATCAAGTCGGGCGACGCCGCCATCGTAAATCTCGTGCCATCGAAGCCGATGTGCGTCGAATCGTTCCAGGAATTCCCGCCGCTCGGCCGCTTCGCCGTGCGCGACATGCGTCAGACGGTCGCTGTTGGCGTCATCAAGTCGGTGCAGTTCAAGGACACGGCCGGCAAAGTAACGAAGGCCGCTGAGAAAGCCCAGAAGAAGAAATAACTAGACATAGTTGCATCTGCTGCCGTCGGGGACGGTGATGAGGATGCGCGTGCGATCGCGGCCACCGCCGTCGCCGTCGACGCGCTCACGCATCACGTTCTCGCCAACAATACTCATCGTTCGTTATTCTCTAGGTGGCTTCAGCAGCATTACTTTCATCGCAAAGAGTTTAGAAGGAAAAACTACGCGGCCGACTTTTGCGTTTCCGTTTGTTAACATCTCTTCTACTTTAAATTATAACATTTACTGCTACCGATTTATATTTATTTGTCTTTTCCTTTACTTCGTAAATATTCTTTCGAAGGCTATACCTTCTTATTGTTGGAGATGGATGCGTGACGGACTATTGGTGCTGGTTCGACTTCTGTTTTATTTGTCGTTTAGTTTGTTGAGTTACAATTCTTCATGTGATCGATTCGTTGGTGTCTATTTTGCAAGCAATTGTTTCGAATGATGTCGAAGCTTTATTAAAGATGGTGTACAAGAAGCAGGAGGAGGAGGAGGAAATTGATGCATTTTCATTGTCTGATTAGAGTTTAAGTTTTGTTTGATATATAAACACACACCTATCAGTACTATGATGACTCCTTTGTAACTTTCTATTGATGTAAACCATCACGGATACGCAGATGAGATCGCTTGGTCTTCTGAACAATTGCAAGGGTAATAAATGATACACTTTTGGGGGGCATATGTTAAACACATTTCTCAAATAGAATTGAAAAGTGTTGAGCGAAAATAACATCTCAATAAAACAAACAGCTGCAAGAAATGGAGCTTGAATTATTGCATTTAATTACGTGAATACATTTATAAGTAGCTAATTGAAAAACTGTGTTAGCGGTATTAGCCGTTGTAGCTGTTATTAACTTGCACGGCTGAAGCCTGCTCGACCCAATCACTAATTCGGCTGTTTTGCTGATCCGCATTCATCGACATATCCATTACGCCGCGTTCACTATTCCAAATCCGTGCCATATCGTATTCCCCAAACTTTGTCGACGGCGTTAGATATTTGCTGATTCGTGGGTTCGGCGCCTGATACTCTTTTAAATCCTCCTCACAGCTATTATGCCTGAATATGGTATGCTTTAATACCGCCAGATTCTTCATGTGACTCACTTCCATGCGCTTCGGCCGGTGCGGTACTTCCTCCACGAAGCGTTTCAGCTTCAAGATAGACTGCACGCGCGTCTTATCCTCCGGTGAAACGTGCCTTGCAATTGTGCTGCGGAACACGTCCGCATTTGAATTCGCCGTGTACAAATCCAACCCATCCACTTCCACGCCAGCCGTGGACAATTGAAATCGCTTCTCTAGGTCTTCTCGCAGTATAAACTGATCGTATAGTTGCATTGCTTTGTAGGTGTCCTGAATACGCTCGACTTTGAACGGCATGTGATTGTGATGCGATACGTGTATGCAGACGGTTTCGCAAAAACTGGAAACAAACACATATTCGTGCTCGTCATCCCGCATCGCCTTGATCGTGATCGGCGAATTGCTCAGGAAGTGCGCCCACTTCTTCGCCACGCCGAACTCACGCAGGTCCACTTTGTAAACGTTGTGTTTGGATGCAACGTACACGAAATTATCATTCAATGCGCTCACACACAACGTGCACAGATCGTTGCAATGAAAGAAACCCTCGCGCAGCGTCTTACTCTTCACCTTCTCCCCGCCCGCATTGCGAAAATCCAGCAGGGTGATGCTGGACCGCGACATGAACAACACACCATGGTTGATCACACACAGTTGGCAGAGATCACCATTTAGGCCATTCGGCAAGTCGAAATTGCATTGGTTCACCACACCGCCGCTACCAATATTGTGAATCTTCAATTCGTATGCCACATTGGCGGTGATAAATTTATGTTCGTCCAGAATGACTGTGTCAATGTAAGGCGCGACAATCTCGTCCGGTAATTTGCATTGGTAGACAGCTTTGAGGTGAGTTTTGTCCGATGAGGAGATACGCACGCGGCTGAGTTGCACATTGTTCTTGGATCTCTGCAGGATGTATGGAAAATTGTTGATTTTACAGCCTTTTATGCTATAGATTGGTGAGGGAAATTTAATACTCTTTTCATGTACCTCGCCAGAAGCCAAATTTATAAAAACTGTAACAGAACAATTGCAATGCAGTTTGCAGGATGAATGCATAAATCATTATTCCCTACCTAAATCTGAATCTCTTGCAGTTACCAAATAGCAAGTGCTATTCAAGTCTATTTTGGTGAGGATTCCTCCAGTGTAGAACCAATCATAGTCACCATGGAAAAATTTATGTGTGTTGTGGACAGTCAGATTAATTAAATAGTTTGGTAATTCAATTACATCTTGATCTGCTGCACTCTCAATCAATTTTCGTGGAATGATATTTTTATCTTTCTTGTATAAAGTTTTGCATGATTCAAGTTTTTTTTTGAATATCTGTTTCATTTTCACCAATTGCAAGCAACTATCTTCTGATATTTGCCATTCGTATGGAGTTGAAATTGGATATGGCAATGTTACATGAAGATTGGTTTTAGATAGAGATAAATCGGCAGCGGAATGCGCTTCGAATGGCAACTAAAATGCAGATAATATATTAGTTGGAAACTGTTGATGATCTTTGTGGTATCTACTTACGTTTTCTTTTAGTGAGTTCCATAGGACTGGCAGGTAAGTGTTATGCTTAAGGTATATCGAGTAAAGCTGCGAGTTCCTCGCATGATTGATTTGTAATGATTTAAATTCAGCGGGTCGATCATCTGAAGAATTAATCATCATTGCTTTCAGCACAGATTGCTTCGAGGAATTGGCGTTGCGTGAATGATCATCAATGATGATCTCAATGCTCTCAATGCTCTCAATGCGTTGCGTTCGCTTAGGTTAAATTAGGTTATATTACCCCTACGGGCGGAAAGTCTGTATGTGACTTTGAGCCAGCAAAATAGTTCCCCGCCACGTCCGCTTGCGGCGCAAGTGCATGCTTCTCTCACTCGCACATGGCTTCGGCTTTGTCCGACATGAACGCGTCTTATGAGCGACGATAGGCCGCGATAGGCCAAAAGTTGTGGCCTATCCAAGAAGACTAGAATCAGGAGAACGAACTACGTGCTGAAAGCAGTAGTGGGGGTGAGGCAAAAGATGGCGACCAGAACTTTCCCCCACTCTTCACTCAGTCGCTCATAGTCGGCTT
>JARJDR010007283.1:0-14377 GCA_030264135.1 Myllaena sp. GC000078 | reverse complement strand
GTGGAAAAAATTAATAACAGTTTTTGTGCGATACGTGTGTGGCGCGAGAGATAATTGAATAAACGAACAGGAAGTCTTCGTTCTTGCGGTAATTGCAATCATCGCACATTCGACATACAGTTTGGTCAATAAAAATTTGCAATTTCGTCGTTAAAATTTTGTCATGTAATAGATTTAAAAAGAAACGGCATTTCTCATTCATTAAATACTCGCACTTGATCAGTCTGTCGACCGAAACGTATTACAAAACGGTTTTCTTGAAGCACAGATCAATGGGCGGATGCATCCCCGTTTCAATCGGCCGCCCTCGCCAGAGCAAAAAAAAACCAAAAACGCAATGCTAAATGGCTGGCAAAGCAGCAACTTCCTTGATGAACATGCGCGCAGTGCCTACACCCATGCCATCATACGCCTTCAAATTCATTAACGGCGCAAAAAATGTGGGCGTAGCATAAACCTTTCAAGAGGTTAAGTAATGTTATGAAGGACGGCAGAAAGACACACACACACACACTGCTCGGTTGTTGGGATCATCGATACGCAGCTACCGATATGCTCAATGCCAGTGCAGATGACGAACCCGTTGCAATGGTAAAAAGACGCCGACGCCGACGCCGACGCCGACGTATGCGTTCTGGACGCAACCGGGGTGCATTCCTTGTATTTTCGATTCAATGCACCGATAACGTACCTTACAAATGAATTCCGCACGTTCCCGAATAACAACAATGCCTGCGCGTGGAGAAGTTGTTCTAATGCTCTTCGAACAAGAAATTAACGTCAGCGCGGCTGTCCCAACTGAGAATTATATGCGCAATGAATCCTGCGCCATTGAACATAATTATAATTACAGCTGACACATGATATGCAGCGGCCATGCAGAAAGGCCTCCATAATAACTCGCGGCCATGATTCAATGCCGCAATTTTTTCGTTGCCGTATAAATGATAGCGTTGCTGCCACGTATAATGACTATCTGGTAAATGTGTCTTGCGCATTCGTTCGCGAATAATTTTGCGAGATCACTGAATTCATGAGCAGAAAAATGGTATTTAATTGCCAGCACCCGTCGATGACGCTTCGAATATCAAACGCGGCTACCGATTTATCAACCGAAATGCACCGAGTCATCAGAATGCAGCTAGAGGGCGGTCTCCGCCCGGCCACAGCAAGTGCCTTAATTAATTTAGCTTTTTTTTTTCATTGAGCTTACAGATGAAGACGATGGACATGTCTCATGGTTATTATAACATCATGACACGGCAACTTCTTCTTCTCGTTCAACTACGCTTCTCTTCTTCGTCGTCGTCGTCGGGCATATTCACCATATCATCATCGGGCAAACAAAATGCGCGAAGATGCATAACGAAGAATGCAATAAGAAATAACCATCTGCATACACATCGGAGCCGGTCGCCGGATATAAATGGTTTACAACTTGTTGAAATCGAGAACAAAGAATAGAATAGATTAGGTGACAAATCTTCCAGATTGTGCGGCGCGGGCGTGAGAGAGGGTCCTGCGAGGCGGTCAGCGGCGCGCATCGAGATCGCCCACGGCCGCGCATTCCGCAGCGCGGCGGCGTGTGTAGCCCATCAATAGTGCGCTCCGGGACGGCGACACCTCCGGTCTGCGCGCCGCATCCCAATGTGCACCACATTCCGATAAGCGTCGCACCGTCGGCGTCGCACTCTTGGTTTGCAGAAATCATTTGTATATTGTTGGTAGATCTACGAGTGCATACGGACGTATCTATGCCGCGCAGTATACGTGTAGTTGGCCTCAACCTCCACCCAAGGCGCAACAAATGGCTACAAATTTCTCAACGCATGCTTTTCACAGCTTGTTTGTTGATATTGAAATGCAGCGATTGGCAAAATCAATCCACCGGATGACATGATTTGTTCTAACACAGCAAATATTGACTGGCTTGTCAGAGAATTTATTATACGAAATTAACGAGCGGGATGAGTTACAGATCCATTCGACGCGGTCTCAAAACAAAATAAATGATTTTTTCGCCCACTCACCGACGGACGTGCGCGTCGCTTTGTGAAAACGACGAGCGAACGCACTCCTCAACCCGAGTGTTAACACGCTCTTTTTCGCATAATTAAATATTAATTTATTACCCTGAATGAAAAAGAATCTATCGTGTTTACCAACGACTTTTATCTTTTTTTCTCCTGTTTTCTTTTTGGGGTATAATGAGGTGCGCTTGAAACAGCGTGGATAATGACACTGCACAACTCGTTGCATTTCGTGACATGCGGCGCGCGTGCGCGATGTTATTTATGTATATTCATGTATAACTAAAATTGGCTTTTGGTCCAGGAATAGTTCCCGAGGGGATATGTAATTCCCGTTTAATTTTGCCAATGATGATAGGCTGCTAGTTCACAAACCACAAAGAGATAAATGGTTTGGTTTTCGCACCAAATCGTTACATACACCCTAATTTGCACCCAATTAAAGACGCAACAACATAAGTACACTGTCATCGTTTCTGTTGCAAATATTTGCGTGTGTGCTCATTCCACATTTTGTGCGTGTTATTGAACCCTTACAGATTTATTACACAGTTACCGTTTACACACGAATCGTGACCGTTGAACTTAATCCAAAAAACCCAAGGAACCCAACAGCCAACAAAGAACGAGGGTAAAATGGACGACGACGTCGATGTTTTGTGTATTCCGTGCGCGTCTGCACTGCTGCGATGATGCCAGCGTCAAGATATTGACCACCAGAACGGGGTGGTGGCGGTCGGCACCAATCCGTCATCGTGACTGACGCCACGAATTAAGTGTATCAAGAAATGGTGGGCGGGCGCATCCGATCTATAGAGCCATCAAAATCGATTTCAATAACGGTATTCTCTGCCGGATTGCCTTCCACAAGCTTCTTGCACGATTGCATTTTTTATATCCCATGATCCTTAATACATACATGTTTATAATACAGTCCCACGGGGGGAACTTCGTGTTGCCATCGTGGGTAATTATACAAAGAGTTTACATGATGTCCCGTTGCACGGGTCAAATAGTTCTATACCCATATACCTATGGCATTGTTTGCAAATTATCGTTGTCACCACGACCAGCCGTCCGTTTAAGCGAACAATTAACGGCTTTCTTACTTCTTACTTAATCAGCAAGTAACATTTCGACGATCGAAATATTGAATTCGATGAGAAATTCCACACAATTCAGTCGAATTGAACACGCGATGCGTATCGTAATTGCATTCATCGATAAACAATACGCTTTGATCGACAATTGAATGCGGAGCGAATGCAAAGCATCGCCACCGCCACGCTTCACGCGCTTGCTGGGCAATGCGAAGAAGGCGACTTGCGGGCGTCGAAGCCAACAACAGTTCCATTTGCGCCGACTCACCGTGCAATGTGGCCGCGCGCCCGCGCGTCGGATGATTGATTCGTAGCGATTTGTTTACCGGCGGCGAAAGATCTGAAGCGCTCCCGTGACGACGCGTACGCACTCGACTGCATTTCGATTTGATTGTTGAAAATACGAGCCCTACACCCTTTGCACAAGTAAAATTGCATAAAAATAATGCAACTAACACCAGGAAGGAATACGGTTCATGTTTAAATATTGTTATGTACGTTGCTTATCGCGATCACGTGCGTTCTCGTTTGGGACGCGCGTGTGCAAATTAAGTTCGCATATTGTTCGCCAGCTGATGTGCTGTTGTGCAGGTTGTAAAAGCAATCGTTAAATTCCACAATAAAGTTTATACAATCTGCCGCCGCGCCGCCGCGACCAATCTGGCATGCGCATCTCGTTTGCGAACGTGAAAGGGTACGCCACTCGACAATTATAATAAAGTTTAATTTATAAAGTTATAAAGTATAAATTATGGAAATGTTTGCACGGCCTCCGAAGCAATGCTATAAAAAAAGCACCCCGATGGCCTGTTCGTATTTGAACAGTTGAGCAGCGAGCGCCGCAACAACTCGCATGAGGAGGATACGAAGAAGAAGTAGAAGAAGAAGGCGCAAGATGATATAATCAACCCCAGGACGAACCTGATTTATGCGCCCGATCAGGTGCTTATAATTATCACGCTGAAAACGTGTCGGCAGGTTTTTCTTCTTCTCGCTTTTTGTTTCGATCCTCAACAATAACTTTCAAGTGTCAAACACTTTGAATATGTCATCCACAAGGGTTGAAGGGATAAATGATTCGACCACACAGAATGATAGTGCCCAGTCATTTTAATTTAATAACATTCATGGGCAATGAATAATTATATTATGTTCGATCTAAATAATAAACACTAACGTACTCAGATTTATAGGCAATATCGCGTCCAGGGCATAAATCCTAGACCGCCATCGCGCACAATTTCAATTATTTATTGCACAAGGAAACAATTACGCTCGACGGAACGATGTTAAAGTGGTCCGTCGCGCGCGCGCGCGCGCCATCAAACGCTTACAACTTGATTACCCACCGTGCAAGTGTGCAGCCGCACCGGAGTTTGCGCATGCTCACCGTTTAATTAGCGAAAAACTGACGAGAATGCGTTGATCCTTCGGAGCGAACGACTCGGCACCATGCTGTGCGCGCGTGTGCGAGCACCACACGAACATGTTCCCTTGTACAAGCCATAAAATCCTTCCGGACCGAAATTTGATTAATTAATTAATGGCACAATTAAAATTTCAATTCTTCGCACCATGCATAAATAACGGAATTAAATGCACAGATATTGTTTTTGAGGAATTCGAAATTCGATTAAATTTATGATTTTCGCTACGGGAGTGAATTGCTAGCCGACTAATGAGTTTCGACAAGTTCAATAATGACTGCCTGCAAACACATTGATAAAAAGTGAACTTTAGTAACTCACTGAGCAAGTGCGTGCGATTCAGAATGCTTAATTCGCGTACACGTTTTATTTCGATTGCGTTACCCATTCATTGCTCTAGCGACACGACGTAAATCGTGCGTTGCTGAAATAAATTGGCGTGCCCAGCGAGCGCGTTTGCGCCCGCCAATCGTTTACATATTACACAATAAATAAAAGTGTATGCGCGTTCACTACCGACTCGAAGCAACACGATCAACATCTAAGTATGATTAGAAATGCATATAATAATGTCTTAATATAGTTGAGTGTTTAAAATTTGCCAATGCGTTAATCGACAGGAACGCGTGTCAACGAAGATGTTCGCCAGCACCCAGCGTAAGGACGCGGGCGGTTAATTAACACGCACGCATGCATAAATCTTGGCTCGCTCTCTCTCTCCACTCCACTTCCAAGGGAGCGCACACGCGTGAGTTATTACGTCGTCGCGCGTTTATTTAGCGGTCACGCAAACCACGCGAACCCCGCCATCACCACGCTCAACCGGCTATGGCGAGTTATTGTCATCAAGCGTTCGTTTCGCCATGCAAAAGACGCGGAGTAGCGCCATCAAATTATACGCTATGCACGTATTCGCGTGGCGCTTAATCAACTTTCAACTTTAGTCTTGTTGATGACGGCGACACAGAGATGATGTTATACGCGAAGAAAAACGTGAAAGTAGTGGTGGAAGAAGAAGGCGAAGACGAAGAAGAAGAAGAAGTATAAGACAAGATAGATGAAGGTTCGTTAACGATTCGGATGGCCGGATGACTTGTTGTTGCCGGACGAGGCGAATCGTTTTGGGCGCTCGCGCGAGCGAGAGACCAGCGCCGGGCGGTAAGTAAAAGTGACTGAGTATTGTGCGAAGAGCAGTTTTATAATTGGTTATCGGTGAGCGCCCCCAAGGTATAGACAAATAAGTGAATTCGATTTCCACGTGCTGTAGGCTCGCTCGCTCGGAACGCGCTCGCGCGCGCGCCGGCAATATACACCACTTATTTATGGCGACCACTTCGCGGCCGTGATTCACTGCACTCCATATTTCATCTTCTCGGCGCGCCGATATCATTCCGCGCACCCCGGTATAAATCAAGCGTCTTCTTCGTTCGTTCCTTCGTTCGACGCACACGCACGCACGCACGCGCCGCGGCTCTTTCTCGTCATATCGAATCGCATATTCATATTGCATCGCCACGCATCATCGCATCGTGCACTCTTCAAGGGCGTTGAATTATAATCGATTCGGAACAGTTGTCGAGAGGATGATGCCGCGCATCTCTCTATATCGCGCGGTGATCAGTAGTGGTCGATGGCGGCGACTATTTATTGCTGCGGGGGCTGCAACTACCGCCAGGCTGCAAATACATCTAAATCACGATTGCCGGCCTCTCATACCGGGCTTCTCACACAGTAACAAACTGTATTACTTATTGTTCCTGTCATCTTGCTAAATGTAGTTCATATCGAGTGGTGGATGCAGTTTCGTTCTTGTCATTCTGACATCCCGAAAATCGTAAAGTCCAAAAGTTAAATGTTGTAAGTCGCCGGATATATACGCTCATTCCAAAACGATGCAAATGGCCGGGTGAAGTACAGAAAAAGAAGCGAAAACGAGAACATCATCCGATGGAGGAGGAAAGAGAGAAAGATGAATAAATTGTTATTCATTTTTATCTCTGAATGTATCTGGACGGACAAACACACACGCACGCACTCATACGGCCAAACGTGCAGAGCGGGTGAGACGATGGCGCACAGAGTTCAACAATGTGTTGTTAAGATGGCATCTCGCAACGATTGGATAAAAAATGCTTGACAATTTGAATTTAACGAAGATTAATCGAAACGAATCGCACACACGCGCGCGCGCGCGCGCGCCGCAACGCTTGCAACGGCATCGTGCTGGTGCCCAGGAAGAAGTCGAAGGCGCAGAGAAGCGAGGAATGCATACAATAAATTAATAACGGCACGTTTAGTGCCACTGATTAATACAGGCGCGACGCCTCCGTCCGTGCAACTCGTGCGCTACCGATTCGCTCGCAAGCGCACTGACGAAAAATTCTTTTCCACATGGTATTGAAAATAATATAATTTTCACCATATGGCTTTTCATATTTCACGCATTTCGTATCCAAATTGTTTTCACATGAATGTTTCATCATCGATTATCAGCATCACCTCATAGCAACACCTCGAAGCCAACCCACGTTCCGGTGTAATGTGTTTAATTACTTGAGAAACCAAACGATATCGATTTTATGCGTGCATAATCGGTTATGATTATGAAAAGTATTCGATTCGAATGTATGTATCCATGCTGATAAACAGGCGCGTTCTTTATGGGCATGTTGTGACGGGTCAAATTTTCTAATTAACACTAACGGTACGCGCACGCACCGGTGTGATTGATTTGTAAAATTGACTCGCGCGCGCGTAGGAAAAAAAAATTGACGATCCTCTTGTTACTAAGAGTGGCCAACAATAATGATGGTTTTTTCTTCACGCAATATAACCATACCTACGAGCAAAGGATGTGTGAAACATTAATATTAATCAACGACGACCGATGCATACCGATAAATTCCTTTCTTTTTTTTTGCACATCGCATTTGCACATACAACGAAATCGCTAAACACAAAATCTGCGCATTTCCAAGGAAGCGCTGAAAAACGCGTGAGAGGAAAAGAACAATGAAATTAATTGAACGAGTTTAATGGTGCGACTAATTAGAACAAGCGCGATTATTTATACACGAGAGTGTGGCGCGCGTTCGTTGCGACCACATTAAAAACGTTTATAATAGCATCGACCGACGACGCAACGGCGCGGATGCGCATGCGATTTTTTCGCAATGCAATCGGCATCGTCGCTGACTTGATATACGACCGTGTTGGTATTTGTTGTCGTTCGCTGTGCACTGTGCTTTGGCCATTCGTTCCATTTCGATTGACTCTCCGCTACGCGCTCTTCTTTTCCATATGGCATTGGCAGCGCCTTTGCGTGACCACTTTTTACACCACATCGCCTTATATCTTATATTATCTCTCGTGGGCAATGATAAAAAATATTCGCAACGTTTGCAACGGCGCATGCCATGCACACGAAGACAATCGGATTGTATTTCCTGAAAGCTATTTAAGCAATACTTTGGGGAGGAAAGAGGAGAGGGGGGATATGAAGGGTTTGTGACCTTAATCCTGGAACGCAATTCGGGCGGCTGTCGCGCGAGGCGTCAGAAGCTGACACCGCGTATGATTGGCTTCGTGCCGCCTCCCGTCGCGTCGGACGGACGTACGGACACGTCCGCACGCGCGCATGCATGCATTAACATACACGACCCCGTTGTTGTCCGTTTGACCGAGAGCAAATTGCTAAATATATTCACTGCCATCGCGGCGGAGAGAGTCCGGCAGAAATGCGCGAGCACCAATTTTGGGCACAGCGTAAAACGAAGAATTAACACTCGAAAAAACAAAGGAACCAAGGAACCAAGGTGTGTTCCTCGAAGAGCACGGCTGCAGGGACGAAGGACAATAAATTGCGCCTCGTTGTGCGGTCATTTGTTAAAGTCGCCCGTAGGTCGCGATCGTTCGTTCATCCTTCCATTTCAACCGCTCGAAGGGGACCGTGTACGAAATTTATCATCGCATCGCGTTGCGGGGCCCGCCGCCTCCGCCGCCACCGCCACCACGCGCGCGTGTCGCTGTTGACACCGTCGAAATGTCACCCGGCTGGACGTTCGCCATCGCTTTCGCAGGACACCACACCTTCACCGGCACCGGGTCTCATATATAAATGAGATTTAAAAAAGGGGGCGCGCACGTGAAATTACAAACAATCCACCGTGCGCCCAAACGCCATTTGTTCACATCGCGCTGGTTCATTTATCAAAACACACGCGCCGAAAAGGATCGCATCGCACCGCATCGTGCGCGCGTGTGTGTTCGTGTGTGAGCTACGGGATAAGGTAGTAATTAGGTACGGCTGCTGGACGCACGCGGTACTACGAGGCAGCCGCGATATTGTCTCCGATGATAAATTATTCCATAACGCCAAACGCGCGCGCCAACGCAGCGGGCAAATTATGAGTTTATGTTTAATTCAACACTTCCTAGATAAGAATAATCGGTCCGGGATGGGTGATCGATACGCGCGCATTCGCTATTCGCCTATTTTATGAAGCGTTGCGATCGGCGACGCATGATTGCACTTTGCTCTTTTTATTACTATTTCTTCATCCTTTGCCGGTGCGCGCCGCGGTGGCATCCATAATACCGCCATGCGTGCGCGCATCTAATTGTGATCTGATTAAACGTTCATCGCCGCATATCGCCGCACGAAATTAGCCGTTTAATGATGATTATTGCGGCGCGCTATCGATTTGCATGCGGAATGCCGCCGCGCGGACGTAATGCGATGATTGCGCCCCCCTCTGCGACGCATGCACTCACAACTAGCTCTAACTAGATGGATTGCATTATGCATAATTGCATCTGATAAACGAAATGAAAAATGATAAAAGAAAACGGCCAGCCCATTATTGAATATCATTGCCACATCGTTAATATTCCGTATACATCTTAATTATTCATCGCAATATGAATACGAAATAGGTAGGTATGTTGTTGGTTGGTTGGTTGCATTGGGAATGTGATAATAAAACAAGAAGAAATCACACATAAAGTTGTACACAGATTGCGATCAAAGCCGGTGAGCAAAAATCCCATAATGAGCCAGTAGTTGCAATAATAAATTCGACGTAATTGCATTCGCCAGCTTTTACACATTGTAATGAATACGATTTGATTCCGATGCAATTTAATTTAAGTGTGCAATGTCAGCCCGAGTCCTGTATGGGGTATATAATAGAGATAGATTTGCGACGCGGATTGCAATTGCGAGCTTAGAATGGTGTGTATGACAGAATAATTTATAAAAGTCGAGTGCGCATCGTTCGCCGCGTCATTCATCCGGACGCGCATAATAGCCGCCGCCGCCGCCGCGGCGCGAGCAGGATAAGTTTTTACGAAAAGTATGCAGCTTTCAATTGGGCGTAGAACACATATCAAGTGAGAGATACAAGTCTTTGAGTTGTACTCAATGTTAACAAAAAGAACTAGGAATTGATTTTAATCACAACTACATTTTGTTCATGATTTAAAATTAATCATTATTTTATCATGCGAAACGATGATTGCAATTGATTCCCAGTGGCATTTATAGAAAAACTATACATATACCTAAGAAGCATCACAAATCAAGTTGGCAAGCTGGCACGTACCCGTTCTTTCTTTCCGCACCATATACGATGGTCGGCGCTGGACACTCAACACGCATTGCAGAGCAAAGAACAAAAACGAAGACACATCGGTAATGCTCGATCGGTAGCTCCTTATTCCGCGCGCGTTCGCATTCCAACAAACAAACAAACGTTGTTCGGCGCTGAAGGATAATTAGCGACAGCGCATAGTTAATCGTCCGTGCGCGACAGCACCCGGGCGATTACATGCGCGAAAAATCGATGAGCGTGTATGATGCATCGCGATCGACCGCGCGTTCCACTCGGCTGCGTTTCGACGACTATTAACGCAGATGTCCCGCCGCCAATCTTATCGCAGCGCTCACTGCTACAGGCGTAGTCTCAATTATGCGGATAATAAATGGCGTTGAAGGTCGGCGATGCATTTGTCACAATTCGCGGAATTGCGCCCGCCATTATGATCAACACCTCACTGCGCAAGATCGTGCGTTTCGATTACCGATTGCAATATTGCAAGACGCAGAAGAAGAAGAAATAGAGGACGACGATGACGGTGATGATGAAGAAGGCGCAAAGGAAGAAGAATAAGAAGAAGAACGCGGCCGGACAGGATTAGTGACGTGCCTCGCGCAATCCGTGCGCGATTATAAAAGAAGAAGCCGCCGATCTTAGAGCGACGCAATTATCGTCGCGGAAGAATTTTAATTCAATGCGGTGCGGGGAGTCACTCATTCACTTGCCGCCGCCGCCGCCGCCGCACAGCAGAAAGGATAAACGTCATTACAGGAATGCGAACGATGCTTTTGATTTGATTGTGCTTTGACAAAATTATTATTATTTAAATAGAATATGTAAGTACACCTAACACTGAAGTAGCCGTTATAGTCCTTGTACCAGGTACCAAGTGGTTTTGTGAGATCATAAAATAAATAATAAATAAGCCCGAAAGGATATTGAATATACGCCCAGGCAGAGGAGAGGAGCCGCCGTTGCCATAGCAGGACGATGGCGAATAAATAAAAACTTACACGAATGTGGGCATGCACTCATGGCGCAGGTATGTATGCACGTACGAAGCGAGTGAAATAAGTAGTAAAATGGTAATGATGGCAAAAAAAGCAAACGTAATTTACATGCAAATGGGCGGAGCAGTCGCATAAAGTTACAATAATATTTCTGCGTTTGCAAAATATGTAATTACAATGCTTATTACTTCGTCTTCAGTCGATTCGCATGTTGCGCCAGTTTGCCGTTTAGCACACAACTGCATATAGATATTATTTATTAGCCTCGCATGCCCTTTGCGGAAGGTGTTTCATTCGCAAAACGGCTTCCCCAATTTTTTTTTTGCACATCGCCGCAAACGGCAAATTATGAAAGTGGCACATATTTGATATTGTGGGTCATGACTTACCACACACTCTTGATTGGGCTCACCTGAAATAGAAATCAAACATTGATAAATACATAATCATTCAACAAGTAGCATGTAAATAAACTCCCCAAAGACTAATTGCCCGCACCATCTAATTAGAAGCAAATGCCTGGGTTGGCAGTTGGAAAAACCAATAAAACGCGTGCGTGATAAACATCGCCGCACCGGCAGCAACCCAATTCGAAACCGATCGGCGTAATGAGCGCTCAAACGTGTGGTCTCGTTAGTTTCCGAGTGAAAATCAAGGAAAAATATTGGAATCCTAGAATGCAAGCTGAGGGCAGCTGACGCCAACGATCGCCGGCGATTAATCACAAATCACAAATTAAAATAAAACATGCTGCTGCTGCTGCTGGCCATGGGAATCCCGTCACGCCGAGCCGCCAACCCACAATCTTCCCGATCGCATCTCTCGTATTGAAATTTTTCCATCCACTCCGCAACGGAAATATTTTCAGTCGAATTTTTATTTGTGTATATTTATAGGAGCATATAAACCGGACAGACGGACGGACGGGTTGGGATGGACAGCGCCGCTCTGGTCCTGTTTCAGGTGACGATAAAATCTTTCAGATTGTCATTGATCGCCAAGATATTTTCGGTATGCTGCCGCGCGCGCCGATCGTAAGTATGCCACGGCCGGTCGCGTCGCATCGCGACGACCGACCGAGATCGGCGCGCCGCGATAAAGGCCCGTGTCCTCCTGTCGCCCGATGTGAACGCGGCTACAAAGTGCGCGGGACGCTTGGTGACAATCTCAATATTTGATCAAGATATCGATCTCGACTTGGTATTAATCATCCATGCGCAACAAGCAAACGCGGTTGGTAATAAGCAATACGCATCATCCGAAAGGACATTGAAAGGACATTGCCGTTTGAAAGGACATCTTCTAATTAGCGCGCGCAAACGGAAGCTGAGACGACGGCGCGTCGGAAGCGGTATGAATGGTGATGAGCGTGGGCAGGTTAATTACCCGCAGAGTTCGCAACACGCGACGACGCCGACTGCGGCGCGAAAGAACCCAGAACACAGCCGTCCGCCACTAATGGCAAAGAAATAGAAGCCGCGCGCGCAAGAGGTGAAGCGCGCGCCTTGAATGATTTCGCCACACACGGAGCGTCTCTTCGCGCCGATGTTATCTATATGTGTCTGCACGCAGAAGCCGACGACGCGGTAGCGATGTCACGAGATCTAGCCATATCTCACCGGTTGGCGTCCGCGTCCGCGACAACGATTCAGTGTGGTTGTCAGGATCGACAAAAGCACACAAACACACGCACGCACAGAATCACCGGTATTGTCAAATGTTTCATTATGCACGCGCACCTACTCTTTCTTCCTTTCTTCATTTATTATATACTCGCGGCTGTAACTCATGCCGTAACGATTTACCGAAAGCGCCGACTCTATGCGCGAGTGATTTAAGACCCACAAGCGCAGCACACAATTTGACAATTATTCATTCGGGATGATGTATTAACTACCGGTCGATTCTTCACTCTTTTGTTACAATCGAACGTAATGAATCGCAATTTATACACGCTCTCGCCCAATCACACACTGTGGTGTACATTCCAGCGGGCAGAAAACGAACGATCATCGCGATGAGAGCCGCGGCAGGCAGAGGCCAAGCAAGCAGCAGTGAAAAGGACGAGGCGTGCGTAAAAAATGCGATTGCATTCAATGCCACACCACTCTCGGGGCCGTTCGTAATGAAATAATAAGTATTGATTGACCCAGGTGTATCCGTTCCGTCATCATCAATACGCCGGCAACAAAGATTCGAGAAGTAACCGATTCGAATGCATCGGGTGCATTGGGATACCGAAAATATTTCGTTTAATTAAATTCATTATCGCCACGAAGCGCGGTGTCATTGCCGCACGGCGGGAGAAATCTAATTAAACTCCCTGCCACCTGGCGATTCATACATTTTCCCCCGCCATTGATCGGAAAAATGTAAGCTCGACTGGTGAATAAAAAAATTATCCTCGTTTCATTAGTGAATTTCCAAACGGATTGAAACGGAAACGTTTGCGCTGTGCGCGACCGACCGCACCACGCTTAATAATGTCGAAGATTTACGAGGCGCTTTTTTCTCATCGCCAGCGCCGCCTTCGGTGTCTTCCTCTCAAACCATCAGGCTAAGGCGGCGGGCAGCACACTCGGCCAATATATGCAGATGAATTTTAAAATAAATTTATGAACGTATACCTATTAAGGCATAAAATTTAATAGAAAATGAGAAACGCTTTCGTTCGCGTTCTCTCTCGCCCATATCTTCATTCCCATTCGCGGCGGCGAATGAGAGGAAAAAATAACGAGGATGCTCAGTGCACATACGCAACGCACCTAGGCTAGGCAATGGACCGCGTCCTGCGCGCCGCGCCAGTGAATTATGGGAAATCTAAGCGATAAAGCTTCGCGCTCGCGCGTAATTTATTAAGTGCACTTATCTCGGGGCGGCAGTCTCTTCCTCTTCTCACACGCAAATGAATGTGACGAGAAGGAGGGAAAAAATGTCAAAGCATAAACAAACACACGCGCATTAGAATATCAATACGCATACAAACAACTTCCAGAGGCGAGCGACGCCGACGACGCAATGCAACGTCTCCATGGGTATTACGAAATATCCATGCGTATGCAGCCGTGTCGAGAGATTAAGATTTTATCGCGTCTTTTCTCCTCCGTTTGTGCAAACCAAAATTTATCGATCGTTGCGCGCCTCAAATTAAACCTAATCCATCAGCATTTTCCTGCATTCGGTGAAAAATATTAGTACATAGTTGCGCCGTGG
>JARJDR010007281.1:0-15279 GCA_030264135.1 Myllaena sp. GC000078 | reverse complement strand
TGATCGTAAATCGCAAATTTTTAATACCACTACGGATATATTGCATGTTGATTGTGATTAAATTCCTGACGGTACCGATTATTTAAATATTTACACAATAAATTACTATTTCACCGCGCATAAAACGCGCCAACGCAATCGCGGTGCACATTATGCACATGTTTAAACAAATGCATCATTTATGAAGTCTAAATATTTAATAAAATCTTTCTAAGTGGTATACTACCAATGCGAACAACAAATGGCTTAATTGTGTATACATATTTTAAAATTAATTAATTATCGTAGCCGTTGATATGGGTTTTGCAATCGTAATTATAGATTTATAAGCGATGTTACCAATACAGCCAAACGTAACTTTTGTCATATTATTACTGTTTGCACGGTGACCGCGTGCTTTACAGGCATACCATGCATACTTAAATATATATTTTACATAATATTAATAAGACGCCAACGTATTTAATCAGATATTTTTTTCGAATTGAGGGGAATAATAGAAATCAATTTATCACGTCATTGAAGAAGTTGTTTATGCTTGATGCGCAGTTATAATTGAATTTCTCGCTTAATAACTTTTCATAGAAGTTTTATTGTCTGTGTGAACGGACGATTCGTTCAGATAGAAGAAGTGTGTCAGATTCCACCGTGCGCGGCGAGCGCAGGCAACAGCGACAAGCAGCCGCGTAAGGCGCGAGCGATAGACAAGCGACGCCAGCCGCGAATCGCGGATCGGTGAATCAGTTGCGCGTTTGGTTCGTCGCGCTACGGGTGTGCGGCTCTCGCAAGCAAGTTTCCAACACGCGCTTCTTTGTGTCGCGTGTGCGAAAACAGCCGTGTGTCAAAGCTTTTGCAATCATATTGAATAATTTGTGCGAAAATCACGTTTTCGCTGGAATTTTTTGTGCTTGACAAATTCGCGCCCACACATTTCCAAACAAATCGGATTATCGCGAGTGCGTATCCGCTGTTCGTGCGAATAATACGCCCAGCGCAACACTGCCAATATGAGTGTCGCGCTCGGTTTCAACAACTACGCGTACAATAACAATAGCAACGCCAACGGCAACAAACCTTTCAGGCATCAATCGGAGTACCTCAATTTCAATAATCGAGTGAGTTAAATTCTTTCCGCGTTTCACCGAATAATAATAATAATTGTTTTTTTGACCAATGTCCCCTTTGTTCTTGCTCGTTTTTAATTTTAATGATTTATTCCAGTATTGTTATATAAACATTTGCTATAATTAAATGAAGCATTTAATAGTGTATCAAGGACAAGGTCACTTGTGCATCCGCCCACAATATTGCATTCATTTGTTTTACATCTTCATAAATATGTATTTTGCGCTCTTGCTCTATTATTACAGTCATCCGTATTTATTTTTCGCGACGAGAACACTTCCTTGCGTAATAACCATTTGTTTTCTTTTCGTTTAAAAGAATTTGTATCATGACTATATTAAAAAATTATTAAGTAACCTGCCAGCGGCGACCGGACATCTCTCTTCATTACAGTCGCTTCTCTTCCTTCTGTTCTTCTTCAAGACGTGGCAATCCGGCGGAGTAATAATTAAAATTTTCGGGCGGAAATAGAGCAGGGTGATGCGCGCGCGCATTTGCGAAATTAATTCGCGGCGAGATTTTACGGGTTGCAGTTTTCTTCCGTTTCGTCTTCCTGCGCGGCCTTCCATTCATTGCATGGTCTCGACCAGTGTATTCTTTTTTATTGCATTCGCGTCTGCTGAATGCAAATAGAATGAATGTATAAATTCTCATCTCCGCCATTGTTTGTGCACCCGGGGAAAAATGAAAAAATATACTCGCGTTGCGCTGGCTGGCAGACGTTGGTCATATTTGCGACGGTTGAAATTGAAGGAGTAAAGACCACGCTCGCCTTCTCCCTGCGGCGATATAGGATTCGATTCACTAAGAAATACTTTGCGTATCTTCTTGCAGCGTCCGCCGAAAGCGAACTGTCTCCGTTCCTGCAACTTTGCGTTTTAGTTTATGCAATAGGAAAAGGAGTTATTAGAGTGGAGTGTATTTCTTTTGTTGTATAGTGTACGAGCTATAAATTGTGCTCATTTATTTCGCTTTCCACAAGCGAGATGCGCCTCTCAGGATGATGAGTTATTGATGCATTTCCCATACGTCTATTGTTGTCGAAATCGCGGGCGAATCTCGTCCCGTATAAGAGGAAGTATGTATATTTATTTTGGAACGGAGTATGGCGAGTGAAATATGTTTTCGCACTTCTTACCCGAAATTTATTAAATGTAAACACACTCTCGGCCGATGAGTCGTTCAGCTGTGAGTGGTCTAGCCGCTCGTAAATTCCATCGCCGCGAAAATATCCTCGCGGTCTAAGCTTACAACGTGTTATTAAAAAAATTGATAATTGTATAGATGAAGTTCGAGGCCAACTTTGTTCTACCGCCTTTTTTTGTTTATGCCAAAGTTTTGTTTTCTCGTTTTATCCGCGCTGGCATCATCATCGACGGGTTCACACCTCTTGGCATTCCGCGCACGCATGCCTAATGGTCGCGGCGCTCGTCACACACACCTCTTACGAAAATCTCATTAATAATGTTTGCTCGCGGAGAGACTCGTCGTGCGCGCTACGTGTCGATGGAGATGCGCGACGTGCTCGGGGCTCGGTCACGAATCGAATTACTTTCGGGCGGTCGCCAGGTGACGAAAAACGAGCTGCGCGCCTGCGAGTGTATTTCGAGGGAGAGTACACGCCACGTTGCGCATGCTGATAAGTTTTCATTAACTTTACGGCCGGAAATTGGGAGCGTACACTGTCTTACAATTAGAACTCAGCAATTGGCAACAGGTCTCTCGCTGTAGGCTTCAAATACAATTCCGGACTTTTTTGCAAACTCTATGCTAATTGTGGTTGCTTCGATTTGCTTGCAGGTACCAGCCATGAAACGTGAAGCCGACGGTGAGATGATGACGGGCTCCCCACAAAAACGGTCTCGCCGCGGAGACGAGGAGGTGCGATTGCTCATACCCAGCAAGGTAAGGTTTCTGCATATTGTCATAGCTCATTTTCACAACGTATTGCAAACTAATCAGCACCTGTACACACCCAGAAGACAACAACAGTTACGCGGCGGTAATGTAGATGGTTGGGCGTGTGCATAGCACACATATACTCCGGAAATACGTCGACCACGAATGAGTAACAACGCGACCGGCCTGGCCGGGTGACAAACATATGCGTAATGCCACGATAATTACAATGTAACAGCGGAATGCAATTTAATTACAGACAGCGTTGTGGCTCATTGTCAGTGGCATAGCGTGTGCGCTTGTGTGTTTGCGCGCCTTACTCCCTGCTCGATCTCGGCATGCTTGATATATACGACGAGATAGAGCAAAACTAAACATGTGTCGGTAAACACTATTATATCGGGACGGGCTGTCTCTCTCCATGCGTTTGAACAGTTGTCGTGCGTGCCCAAACCAACCCTCTCTTCGCATTGCGGTTGATGCGTGTTGCGTGGTTGTTGATTACAATTACTGGCAGCGGCCGTAGATGAATCGAAAAACCAATAATTGTTGTAACGTAATATTCTCCAATGCTGTTTGCGCGTGTGTATGTGTCGGCTTTCATATCATGAGATAAAAATAAATTTGCTGGCATTCGCGAAATAAATTCCGTCGCGCCTAAGCAATTTCACGTTTCGTTCATTTGCAATTTACACCTCGCGCGTGCTCTTGCAGGTTCGTCGACACGTAGGAAATTATGTGTATATGGCATCGACGCGATATATTCTTGGAATGTCTATCTCACTGCAGGCAATGACAAATGCCAACGCATGTAATCTTTAAGATGAGTTTATGGCTGACTTGATTTAAAATCATTTTATGATTTTGATACTCTCGTCCTTTTTCATTCGCGTTTTTAGTTAGAAATTACTTCTGAGACATTTGTATTGCAGGAATTGAATTCTAACATTGAGGATTTACTATAGCAGAAATATTGACGTTTTTACCTTAACAACTACGTTTCGCATTGTTTACACGATTGCTTCTATCCGAAAGTCATCTTGTTGTTCTCCTGTCTTCTTTCCGTTCTTATTCCTATTGATTGGAAACGTAATACGCGTAGTTGCGTATTACACGCGCAGGAAGACAATGGGTTATTAGGCTGTAACGATGCGCGAACTTCTTTCTGCATCAATGTATCCCCCGTTATTCCCTTACGCGTTGTATAACTCGAGGGGTCTTTCACTTTCGCATCGCGATATGCATTAATAACTTTCTCGTTCTCTTGATTATCTCTCTAGTTCTCTTCCTCTTCGCCATCTTCGTTTTCTCCGCCAGCGCGAAAATGCGCACGCCGCAAACTCCTCGTCGGGCGAGCGTCAACTTCTTAGTTAGACCAACCCTTATATATTGTTATCGCAGATTAGCAAAAAATGACACCGGGCTACACACGCATGCCACTTTGCCAGAGATTGCGGCGCGTTTCATTGTATGCGCGAGCGAGCGCCGGCGGCGTGCCAATAGAAATTCATAAAGGAAATTAGCTTGAAATTATCTTGGCATGAATTGTCTGGAGAGAGGGTGTTATCTTGCTCGGCATGTATTTGATCGTCGTAATTCACCATTAGCGCTGACTGCCGAGTGTGCGGCTGCTATTGTGTGCAACTGCGAAATTAGTGAATTATAGTAATTAACATTTCGCCGGGGTTTCCTTTTTTGGGGGTGCTTTGGTGGAGGTGGTGCGCGCCGTCGACATTGTAACCGGGGCAATAAAGCGAACGCTTAATCGATTCGCGCCACGCGCTTCTCGCATATTGTATCCGCAGCGGCGAGGCGGCAGCAAGTCAGCCGCGCGCGCGCGCTGAACGAAAATTGCAAATCTGATCTTGGGCAAATAGATTTTCGTCCTTCCGCCGACGCCGCGTTGCTGCTTCCGGCCGGTTCCATGCGCGCGATTCGAATATTGCGAAAGTTGAACTTAGCCAAAGGCGCACGGCCCACCCCATCCTCTTTCCGTATACACAGCATCCCCGCACTCACTTCTCGCCCTTTCGCATATCCAGGTCCACCACCGTTTCCCTTCTATCTTCTATAAACAAAAAACGCCGCCACCAAAGTTTTTAATTACAAACTGCGGCGGTGGCCGGTTCTCGGGTGTGTTAGAATTTTAACCGAAATTTTCGCTTTCCGTTCTGTTGCAGGCCGCGGGTTCAATTATCGGCAAGGGCGGCCAGAACATCACCAAGCTGCGCAGTCAGGTCAGTATTAACGCCCTCACCCATATATACAAGAAGGGAGGGCGCTTTAAACTTGAACGTGGCAGAGCGATTGAGAGGAGAGATCACGGGGGCGGCGGCATGCTTTTGTTTTATTTTTCTCACCCGGCGGAAGTGGAAGTGAAAAAAAAAACGAGAGGCGCGCCGGCAGAAGCAAACTTAAATGAACCGAAGCACCGACGAGAGTGCAAAGTTAAATGTGCGTGTATTAGGAATGCCAGGCAAGGAGAGAGTTTTGTTGTAAGCCGCGAGCGTTGCCGATGATGATGGTGATGATGACGATGATGACGATGCATAATTTAAGGAGTGTTGCTACTCCCCCCGCGAATCATTGTCGAAACAAAGCGAATTAATTGCTGTGTAACAAACTTGAGACCGCCGCGCGCCTAAGCTTTTCGGAGAGTCTGTATTTTGACCCTCGACGTCGTAATTTCGCTCTAATCATGAACGGGGAAACGCGCGAAAGAATTGAAAAAGTCGCGTTTACTTCGACCAGAGAAGGGCAAAAATGATGAGTGCGGTTACATCTGTCGAGATTCGAGCGGCAGCCGAAACTGTGTGTGTGAAGTTGATTTTTAACGCAAAACGTTTCTTCTGCCCCCCGGCCCGGCCAACCCGTCCACCTGCCCGCCCGCCCGCTCGTGTTGTACGTTACCACGGCCCGCCCGCCCGCCCACCAACATTTTGACTTGGCATATCACCGGTACCACCACAGTACAAAGCCTCGATTACTGTCCCTGACTGTCCGGGCCCAGAACGGTAAACGAAATACAAAATAATTCACCTCTCTATATAATTAATTAGTTGTGCTCACTCCGGTCCTGGTTGCACTGCTGCTGCGTTGCTATACTATTACTACTACTTCTACTACTATTACTATTGAGCTACTACATCTTCTCTTCTTGCTCCTTAAACAAATATAACTCTAATTCTAATCAATCTGTCACTTTTATTTTATGTTTTCATATTTAATGAATGCGCGTCTCTATTGTGTATGCATTCAATGTGCCTGTTTGATTGTTATGTGCTTTATGTGATTATCATATATAACTTATTGAAAAGGACACATTTTTCTTATCATTATATCAGTTGATTGGAATATCTCTGGGTATTGAGTAATTTGTTGTGCATTAAACGTGTGCTATTAACAATGCGCAAATCTAAGACGTTTTCACATCTCCTTTGCTCTACATACATCGTCCATACCAAACTTTGCGGCCTCTACGTGCCTTGTATGTTTGCGTGCGAATATACCCCACGTGGGTCTCTGCCTTGCCCCTCTATGTAAGCTCTATTATAATCGTTGGTGTGTTTTGTGCGTGTGTATGTGTTTTTTGGAAAAATCGTTCGAATTTGCGGTGCAACCAGTTCAACGCCGGTTAGGTGATACTATGATATTGTCCCTTTATATAATTATGATTTAACTACTCTTTTTATTATTTACCAGCTCACAAAAGATACAACAATATTGAGAACATTTTTTATTACACATAATAGCCTGAAATCGATGGGGTTTGTGTTTTTCGGCTACCCATCCGATTCAAACTAATCCTCGTTTTGTGCATCCCCTGTTTTGCCCACCCAGCCTGAGAACGAAAGAAGCGGATCGTTGCATTGACCCGTCCTCATCGAACGCATTTTCAACCCTTGCGAGAAGGCAAATTCCAACACATGATTTTTGGGATATGAAAATGCGTTCGATGACCACCGAAGCACTTCGGGTAATCAAATCGCACCTGGCCCCCACCGAAAAACCGACAATGACCCAACGATTGCCAAAACCGATGTCCGAAATTTTGGCCCGGCCCAAATGTCATCACCAGTCACCGCCAACCACCACCATCATATCGCCAACCATCGAATGTGCCCGTGCCCACCACTCGCATCAACCGACGGCCAATCAGCAACACGCATTGCTAACGAAACTGGATCACTCGATGAATAATAACATGTGCATATATCCCCTTCTAGGCATTTGCCGGGCGTATACCTGCGAATTTAACCCCCGTTCGTGCATTATCCATCCTCACTGATTACATTTCGCTGCAATATGCTACAATATGTTGAAATGCTTACAGAATGCTGACACTGTCATCCGACATGCCCACGATTTGCAAGATCATCACAGACGTCATTCCAAATTTGGAACAGGTAAGTGTTGAAGGCGAAATTTGCTGATTGAAAACGGCCTTTTGTCTTTTAATCAATAGAAGGTTGGTTGGGGGCACTTAATGCGCGATCGACGCTTTACAATCAACTTCCTTCCGCAGCGAACTTTTCGCGCGCGCGCGCGCTACTTCTCGTGGGGGTTCGTTCTTCCACTGCGTTCATTTGCGCGACATACACAACGACGCGTTTTAAGCGCGTATCCGGCTTATTCAGCAAACACGCGCACTCGGCCATTGTAACATCCATGTGGGCGCTAACGCTTCGTTGCTCCGACGTTGTCGCGCTTGAAGCTGCAGCGCCGCAACAGAGTCGCGACAGCCGCTGATCCTGCTCTCAGATACGCGTGTCATATCCTTGTTTAGCCTATAACGTAAAGTCGCTCTTCTTTCACGCGCCACAATCCTTTCCTCATGGTTTTATCCGTTCGCTGCTTGTTCTGCTCGCGACCATTATTCCGCCACAAATAGCCGGGGCGTTTTCGATACTTGACATATTGAGTGTGCGACCTCCGGCGAGCGGCAGTGGAAAAGCCCCCCATCCTCTTTTCCTTCCTGTCGCGCAGACGCTTCGTAAATATTGTCGTTTTGCTGCATGTGTGTACTGCACAAATGAGCATCGTTGCACTCTAGTATGTTCTAGTATGCGATTGGAGCGCCCGGATTTTTTTTCTTATTCTCTTCGGTTTCATAACATTAGCTTTATTAGCTACGCTCACGCGCATTATTTTATTGATGCTCCGAAAGGACGAAAACGCAGCGTGCGAGGTTGATAGAAGAACTAAAGTGTTTTCGACTAAACGAGAATGCGCGCGCCGCGTATAAGTGCATTATGAATTTATGTTCTGTATAAACTTCACTTTGGGAGATACGTACGCGGAGCAATTTCGTACGGAATTGCATTATGTATTATATATCGCTCCGACACTACAGCCGGCGTCCACCTATCATGATTTCGTTTTTAATTTGTGTACGACCTAAGTAAAAAGATTACGCCATTGAGTGCCCTCATATTTTACGCCGTGCTTATTTGTTTTTGCAATGGAATTTCAAATGCAGTTTGTTTTCTATAGAATGGCGCCAAGCACGAAGAGGAGCTGGATCTGCGCATGATGATCCATCAAAGCCAAGCAGGTTGCGTCATCGGTAAAGCCGGTGCGAAGATCAAGGAACTTCGAGCGGTGAGTCTGTCCTTCAGCATTTATTTTAATTTTCCGAATAAGTTGAATGGTGGGGTCGTCGTCATGGCGCGCGGATCATCATGCAAAATTTGATTTACATGTGCGGATCGCAAAAGAGGGCCCTAAACTCGGAGCGGTAGTTTTCGTGAATAGAACACGAAGCAACAGATTAGTTAGCGAGTAGTGAATGAAGACTTAGTTTGCGATAACGAGGGAATTTGAAGCGGCATAAAATTCGCACGGCATTGTGGGCGGCGCGCTCGCGCTGGTGGGCGCACGATATCATCCACCTATATATTGTTAGTCATTTTAACAGCGTGCCGGCGCGGGCACTCGATGAAAATTCAATATTTGCTCTCGGTAATTGCGCGTGCATAACCGGCGCAAGGATCGACGCAACCTTTGCTTTAATAGTTTGGTTGTTTGTTGTTATGCGATATAATGCGGCGGGGGTGCAATCCAAAATTCTAGCACTTCGCTGATGGAATGTAGCACGAAATGTGGTAGTGGGAGTGAAGAATTTTGTAAAGGCAAATTTTGCGCTACTATTTGATTAATTAAAAAGCGACTGACAACTGAATGGAGAGCAATGGTAGGAAGAGCAAGGCAAGGGAAGGAAGAGCACGCGTCTTTGATGGACCGCGCTTCCATTCGTCGTTTAAATGAATCATGGTCCTTTGTTTAGCGATTTGGCGGCGGGCCAAACAAACCGGTCGCGTCAGCAGAGCCGCGATGAGTTTTGGGCTGGTGGAGGCGCCGGGCTCAACATACAATATAAATTATTTTATCAATACATAACGATGGATGGCGGCGTGCGCGGGCGAATATGATGAATCTGCTATTTGATGACGTTGCGTGTAAAATATTTCTTGTTCTGTACGCCTTTAACTGGCTGGAGGACAAAGGCAGTTGGCGGTATCCATTACATGTTGTGCAGTTGCAGACTGCAGTGCGTGCCATCGTCAGAAATTGACTAAAAGGGGTGAGTTACCTTTGTTATTGCGAACGCGGGTACTTGATAGTAGTTGCATAGTATACAGTCACGAAATGCTCGTTTTTATGTGCGCATTCCATACATATTGTGTGTAAATTATAGCCGTCGCGCGCGCGATCTTTTCGCAGAAAAGCCGTAATTTGCAAAACGTAATGAACCCGCCGTCGCCGCCACCACCATTCGCCGGGGTTGGTGTGCGTATTTCTTTGTGATATCTCGCGGTACGTGCGTACGCAAGAGAATGGGGGAGAGAGGAGACAGGTGAGCGAGTGCCGCACGCCCGCGCCGGTCGGATCGCAAATGCGCCGGTCGGGAACGGCAGGTGAAACGCACGCGCGCGCGCACGGCTCTCTTGCCGCTCGCTCTCTCAACCCCAGGTCCTGCTGGAGCGTTCGTTGGGGCGCTCCGGCATATCGCGTGCGGAGTCAGACAGGCGCGCCGAACCTTGATCGATACGAGGACGGCGGCGGCAGCAGCGGCGGGGGCGGAAAAGGACGAGGGGTTGTGGAGAGCCAAGAGGGAACGGCAGCGCGAGTACTGCCATTGCTGCTGCCGGCCTCTGGCTGTCTAAACACGCCACGCTGTACGCTCGCACGCACATCGCGTACGCGAAGATATGCCATTCCGCGCGCGTCCTTTGTTGGTCGGGTGCGCGCGCGCGCCTTCCACGTCGCGATTGCCGCGTCCGTGTCACTCCATGGTACTTGCGGTTACTTTATATAATTGTTTCGGGCGCTAACGGTGCGCGTGTGCATTGCGAAATGTGCGTTGGCATAGTGCGGGGCTCACGCTCGGGAAGCGTCATGTCACGGGTTTCATTCATAAAAGTGGCGGAAAACTGCAGTGTTTCCACTGCCAAGTGGGACATTCAAATTGCATAAGTAGTAAGATTCAAATTATTCTTGCACTCTCTCTCCCTCTGCCGAAGCCCCCTGTTTTTGCGTAATAGATGCGAATTTATTATTCATACCGCAATAAGGCACGACGAAAGGGCGGACGGCACACTGCGAATTGATTTTATTTTTCCCGGTATTTTCCGTGTCGTGAAGAACGCCACGGCGCGCACTTCATTACGAAATAATTTTAATTGCTCTGGTAATTGCTGTTTCGTGGAAATTGATCCGATGGGGGGGCGGTTGGGTTGCGTGATATGGTGTACCGCACGCGTATTTTTACTTCTTATACATGTAGTTATCCTTTTTGAAATGCCGATACGTGCCGTGTGTGGCGTGCACGCCATGCTCCCTCGCGCGTCTTCATCGAAAGGTTAACGTTTTTCCTATCAAGAATTCATTGCTCATCGGGCAGCGTATTTCGGCTTACGGGGCATATTCAATCGGCGGCGATAATCAATTTCAGCGGTGTAATGGAATTAATTTTATCCATCAACGGGCGCGCGCCGCCGTTGCCGCCGTTTGTCGCGATGATAACGATCAATATTTCTGCCGTTTCGCTGACGACTGCCGGCATCTCGTTGGCGACTGATTCGAAGAGGTTGTAAAATGAGTTAGTCACGTGTTGCATTTGCTTTTCGTCGCGAAATTCGCACTTTTTTCAATGCCCGAAGCCTGTTGCAATTGCATCCGCGACCACCGACACTTTGAAAGTTTTAATTAGTCGATCTGAACGTACGATTACAATTGTTTGCAAAATAAATGCGAAAGAATGCGTTCATTTTACACAAGTGTTTGTGAACAATGCACAGGAGCCAATTGATTCTTTTCTATTTTTCGCCTTTACCGCTCGCACTGGGCGGATGGCCGTCTTCGACAGTCGAGAGTTTAATTATAATCCGACGCGCAAGTCGTCGTCGTAAACTTTTCATCGTTTAATAAGTTAGCCGAGTGGCCCGCTAATCCTAATCCAAATGGGAACCGAATGCGAATGAACGCACCGCCGAGCGTGTGCGCGCGCGCGGAGAGAGGCGCGCACGGTGGTGGATGAGAGGACGGAACGGATGTAGAGATAAATGTCGCGTTCAATGGGATTTGAGTTACTTGGGCGCGCGCGTGCATGCGCTAAAAGTAAAAGGGGAAATCGAATTACGTCAAATTACAAGCTCGCCCACCAGCCCACCACCCTGCCTGAGCAGTGGTGGCTCTCGAGACACGTCGCAATCCCGTTTTTGCAGCGTGGAATTTATTCGCCTTTCTTTTCTTGCAGAGCACTGGCGCTCGCATCAAGATATTTTCGAATTGTGCGCCGCAGAGCACCGACCGAATCATCCAGATCAATGGGCAGGACTATCAGTGCATCAACGCCATCCAGGAGATCATTAAGCTTATCAAAACGGTTAGAGCGACGATCATTTTTCGGCCCCGTTCAGCGTTATCAACTTGCATCTGCTCCTTTCAGACACCCATCAAAGGCATTGTTAATCCATACAACCCATACAACTACGACGAGTACTATGCGGATGAGTATGGCGGTTTCGGCGTTGGGGGAAGCGGCAGTGGTGGCGGCGACATGCGCCGTGGCGGTAGCAGCGGATCGGGCCCGGGTGCAGCACGAGGTCGCGGTGGCGGCGCGAGTGGCACTGGCGGCCGCAACGGCGATCGCTTCAACAATCGCCCGCCGCCACCACGAAGCGGCGTCCCACCTATGGGGTAGGAATTCCATCGCGCATTATGGTATAGATTATTAATTGAGGGTCTCATTTCAGAAGTAACTTTAACGATCGTGGACCAATGGGACCAGCTCCGCCAATGCCACGCGGCGGTTTTGGTGGACCGCCGCCGCCAAATGCACCACGCGGGATGAACGGTGGTGGTGGGCCGAATGGTGGTGCACCACCATTTGAGCGCAACAACTGCTGGAACGGCCCACCTCCGCCGCCGATGAACGGTGGCGGCAATGGCGCTGTAATGAATCACATGCCTCCGGGTATGATGTCGGGAAACAATCAATCGCCTCAGCTTGGTGGAGGCAGCATGCAGCAGCAACAGGGCAATGGAAATAACGGCGGCGGCAAAACGTCCACACAGGTCACGATACCGAAGGATGTAAGTTTCATGTGATTTCAATTCAGATCGAGATATTTAGGTCATTATTTTTTATTTTACAGCTCGCCGGAGCCATCATTGGCAAAGGGGGGAGCCGCATTAGGAAGATAAGGCAGGATTCCGGTGCAGGCATTACCATCGATGAGCCACTGCCCGGTTCCAATGATCGCATTATCACAATATCGGGAAATCCGAATCAAATTCAAATGGCTCAGTATCTACTACAGCAAAGGTAAGCGTTTTCTTTTTTCGTTTGCGATTTTTGCGTCTAAGCGTATTCTTTAACTCAGAGTAACAATGAAGTATATTGCACTTGGATTATACATGAATCCACCGTGTGATGAAACTGTGACTACAACAATATGACCTGATTAGCACACTCATGAATTATCCTCTCCATTTAATGTATTCAAATCCTCATTATGAATTTAAAATAAACATGTTTGTCTGTATAAATTCTAGTCTCTCCGTAGAGAGAAGTCCGTTAAAAAGAGAGCTGTTCCACCAATCGGGCAGCAACAATTTTAGGTAAATTATAAACAAAAATATCATATCAGACATATCAACGCAACATTTTACTACTTTCGTTTCATTTTATTATTTCGTCAAATTATTCAAAACGAGAGAAATTTAACGGACTTCTTTCAATCTCATTGTATGCGTTCATTACATTAATATGATTAACGATAATTCGCTGACTAAGGGTACTGTGTGTGCAATACAATTAATCATTTGCGCTTTGTCTTACAATATGTACATGTTTATGTATAACAAATTAAGGTGTGGACTGACTGCCCAGGGAATAATGTACTAACAAACTGGTGGAATCGTGTGGAAGACTAGTGATTTTGTTGTTCTATTTGAAGTAACAAAAAATCACTAATCATCCCATGAAACTGCCGACACGCTTCGCTGGACGGAAACACGGCGGCGGGGCACGGACGCTCGTATGGCTTAACAGTAACAAACTGCGATTCTTTTATCAGTATTAAAAATTAATTGTTTTCTCTTTGTTCGTTATGTAAAGTCATAGTTGTCTTTTCATTTATTACACTCTCTATGTTTCGATTAATATTGTTCTTCATAATGCCCTGCGCATTTAATGAATAACTGGCCTAATTCATTTCTATATTTATATGTGAAATGTGCAATTGTGGCGTATGTATGTTTTGATACATGTTGGGATTCTTTGTTTTAGTGTGCACAACAATACAGATCAACGCAACGGTGGCTACTAAACGATTTGTATGTTGGATAGCCAGACAACAAATAACAACAACAACAACAACAACCCTTATATCCTCTAATTATATATACATACACAACTGGGAAAAAGAACCTTATTCACATATGTATATCAAAACCCATAAATATTTTTAAACTGATATGAAAAAATTTATATAATTTTTATATTTAGGATGACTATTGCATAAATTTACGTGAATATTTGTATATGAATATTGAAAATCTGATACATACTGAAACAGATTTAGCAAATAACATTCCATAAAACAAACAGTACTTCTTTTCTAGATGAATGGGCATTAGGTTCTATAAAGTAGTGTTGGTCATTTACAATTAAGTTTATTTCTTCTATGTGTTAGGGAACATATTTGTATAGGCAATAAATGTATGCCTAATTCAACATTTACAAAGTAGCAGAACAAGGAAGATTCAGACACCAACATTTTTATTGTATATTTGACAATAAGAAATTATATTTTTTAAAAAGCTATTTTGATAAAAGGATGATTGCGAGTGTTTCGGCCAATTTGAGATGAAACATTTATATTAATGAATCGAGCTAAGGCACCATTAAATCTGCAAACATTTCATCTCTGGCTATTTTCATAACGAATTTCGATTAACTTTTCACAATTATTTAACAGTTTGCAATTAAGTTTCTCACATCAATGTTAAAAAGACTGGTTATAAATTAGATTTGATATAGGATTTAAATAACAATTTGTATGATTCAGAATAATTTATCCAATTAATAATTACGGATCACCCTATATCTGATTCGTTCTAAATCGGATATAAGTTATGGATAATGAAACACATCTTAGTTATTGCGTTTTCAGTAACCAGCTACCTGGATTTCTTTAATTTTATTGATTTTATGTGGGAAGCAATTATATTAGCGGCTTAAATATAGTCCTCATACGGCCACAAGCATTTTCGTTTGGAGTTAAGCGATTCGCTTCTACTGCTAATCAGGGAACAAATTATTTAGTACAAAAGGAGTTATGTAAAAGATTTTATTCTTTCACTTAAAACCAAAACAGAGTTTAACGAATGAATATATTGTTCCGTGATAAATATGTAACATCAAATCTAAAAAATTTTAAAATTAACGTTCATTATATCAAAATATGGAGAAACAAATGTCAACCAAATATTTTTCTAGTTTAGTTTATATATATATATAAAACTATTGATAAATTGAATGTAATTAATTGTCTATTATAGAAGTAGGTTTGTGTTATCCATGTGAGAGGTACATACACAAGAAGCAAGCATACATCTAATACATATTTTGATGTGTGTAAAATATTTCTTTATTATTAAGTTTCATTTAAATATGAACATTATATCAGTAATAAATATTAAGGATAATTCTGTTCAGTCATTCCTGTTTCATCTAAAAGCACATTT
>JARJDR010007274.1:0-12419 GCA_030264135.1 Myllaena sp. GC000078 | reverse complement strand
CTGTGCATTCTGGCTTGCAGAGGTGTTCGTCTTCTTGTAAATGTCTGGAGCAAGGTCCAGTGCACTCTGGCTTACAGGAAGTAGCACCAGACGATTGTTGTTTCTGTTTAGAACAAACTCCAGTGCAGTCTGGTTTACAAGCTGAATCATTTTGCGGTCCATGTATGGCACAAACACCAGTACAACCAGGTTTACAAGCAGAATCGTCTTTTAGATTTTTGGAAACTTTGGAGCATACGCCTGTGCATCCTGGTTTACAGCTTGATGCACCTGTATCATTTTGCGTAGACTTTGAGCAAACACCAGTGCATTCTGGTTTGCAGAGATCACCGTCTTCTTGTGCAACTCTTGAGCAAGCTCCGGTACATTGTGGAAGACAGGGCACATCTTCGATTGCCTGCTGTGTTGCTTTTGAGGGTCCCGGGCATCCAGGTAAGCATTCCGAATGTGGTTTGATTGTTAAATTTTGACTAGATTTTGCGCAATCACCCGTACATCCGGGCTTACACGGGTCCTGTTTTGATTTATCACCTTGATGAGCCTTGCTACACGGTCCAGTACAATCGGGCTTGCAATCAGATTGTTTTGAAATACTTTGAGCCGATTTGGAGCAGACACCAGTGCACTCTGGTTTACATATATCATTCTCAACTTGAGCAGATGTTGAACAGGCCCCCGTGCACTCTGGCAAGCAAGGCGGATCGCCCGCTGATTTTTCCACTATTTTCCTGCATGGTCCTGTACATCCCAGCTTACAACTTGTGCCTTCTTCTTTAGATTTCTTTGAAGGTCCTGGGCACCCAGGCTTACAACCGGCGTCTTTTGTCGGGCCTGGGCATCCCGGCTTACATTCTGTATCTTTTGACAAGTCTATCTTTGCAGATACTTTTGATGGACCTGTGCAGCCAGGCTTACAACCGGCGTCCTTTGTCGGGCCTGGGCATCCCGGCTTACATTCTATATCTTTTGACAAGTCTATCTTTGTAGATACTTTTGATGGACCTGTGCAGCCAGGCTTACAACCGGCGTCCTTTGTCGGGCCTGGGCAGCCCGGCTTACATTCTGTATCCTGTAACAAGTCTGTCTTCATAGATTCTTTTGATGGACCTGGGCACCCAGGCTTACAACCGGTGTTTTTGTCATCTTCATCGACACAAAACTTGACACTTGATTTCTGCTCGTTCACACTACTTTTAGAGCAAGCTCCAGTGCAATCAGGTTTGCATTTTGCAGCCTCGCCGGTACCTCTTGCACAAACGCCAGTACATAACGGGTTACAAACATTGTTTGCTTCAGACTTTTGTTTACCATCGCCATGCAGCGAGCAAGCTGCTTTGCAAGATGGTTTACACGTCGTTATCTCAGTTTGACTTGATTGACCTTTGGCACATGTACTCGTACATGTTGGCTTACATGATGACTGTTGCTCATGCTTTGCACAAGGCCCCGGACATTTCGGCTGACAGGACTGATGAGTTTTCTTTGTTTCAGCCCCCGCCTCGCCTTGTAGCTTCGCCAGCATATCATTGAAGCCAGCCGAACATGCGCCTCTACAAGTTTTCTTGCACGTTTTACTGTTTGCCGGAGTGTCTACTCTTGCATCCCCAGATTGCTTCAGTTTATTGCCCTTATTTGTTGCTGAACAAACTCCAGTGCAAGTTGGCTTACAGGTCGTCTCAGCTTGGTTTGTAGCAGGTTGCGAGCACGGTCCGGTACAAGTTGGTTTACAGGTGTTGCCAACGTTCTGTGACGGATACTTGTCCGCTTTTGAGCAGGCACCTGTGCAGGTAGGCTTGCAAGCTTTCTCCTCTTTCTTATATTTGCGACACCTGCATGAGGTGATATTAGAATACTTGTCCACTGCGTCTCCCTTTGACTGGGTGCCAACGTTCTCAACCATCATAATTGACGTTGGTGGACAATCTTCCTCCTTCCTTCTCGATTGGCATTCGCAATTTGCGTCCACATTCAAGCCAGCATCCTCCGTACCCGCGCACGGACCGTCGCAGTCCGGTGCACAGTCGCCAGACGGCGGTGGTGCTGCGCTAATTGCGCATGGCTTATCACATCCGGGTACGCACTCTTCCACCTTACTCTCAGCGCACGTACCCGGGCATTGGGGCGCACAGGGCGCATCACCAACGCGCTTATCCTTCTTGTCCTTAGCGTGCTTTAAACTTTTTGCCTTTGCCAAATCGACCTCGCTATGAGGGCAGACGCAGATCGGCTCGCGATCGCTCACATTAGTCGTCTGCTGCTGAGAACACTTCGACGAGACTATCGACGGAGACACCAGCACCACGGTCGAGCCGAGCGTAAAGTCCGGCGACGACCCGCTGGGTTGAATACCGGCGACGGCGGCTGAGGCAGTTGTCGCCAATTTGGCCGCATTGGAAACGGGCGATCTTCCTTTGCAACACAGACAGCCGACGTCATTAGCTAAATGGAAAGTTATTATAAAACGCAATACCTTACTATGTACAACTATCTCACCGGTGTTTGTTTTGGCCGTGCTTGTGTTTGCCATAGGCTTGGGTGCCATGCGGGAATCCTGATAGTTTACGGCCGCCATCATTGTCGACTGACCCGGACCGGAAACACTCCGGCACGGACAGTTTAAGGAAGTCCTGCTCTCGGTAACTTGTGTTGTTGAGTTGTTTTGCTTGGCGGCTAAAACAAAACGGAGAATGTCGGCTGTGGATTCAACAAATGCAACTATCGTTTGTACCGGTGCATGAATTGGAATTGGCGACCGCCATGACCACGTGCGGTGAATTTCTTGTGGCCGCCATTGTGCCGCTTATGCATGTCGTTTGATCCGGTGGCGGCGTCTGCGTGATCTTCGGCTCGCTGCGGCCGCATTGCGCCTTGCACTCCACGCCTTGCTTTTTGGGCACCTGCACCTCGGTCACCGTGTAGACGCACGCCGTCGTCAGTTCGTTCGAAACGGGAAAGTTCTTTTCGTAGGTCAATGACTCCAGGCAGTTTTTTATGCCTAAAAAACCCAAACAAGTGTGGATTGCGTACGGGACGAAAAAGAATGCGGCCAGCGTGTTTCACAATGAATTTATTGTCTCTATCATCTATACATACGATTTATACGAGTTATATCTATCAATATTGTATCACACTAACTAACATTCGCACAAGTCTACTACATCATCAAGGTGAGAAGGAGGTATGAATAAGGTTGGCATATCCTTACAGTTGTCGCCGGTGTGGGACGCGCGGGACTGGCGCGGCTCCTGAAAACCGTCCTTGTGTGTGGCAACCACGCTCTGAAGGTTGTTCGATGAAGACATCGCGTCGACGAGCTGGACGCGCAGCAGATTAAGCGCTGGTGAATGCTCCGTCTTGGAGGTGTTCTTGTTAAATAGACACGCCTTGGGGCAGTTAGTTCCGGTGCTAATCTTGGTGTTCTTGTCCATACTCTTGGCTAGCTTGTGATAGGGACAGCCGGGCATAGGGCCATTCTTGCAACCGCTTTTTGCGGGCAAAGGTTGCGATTGCGCACCAGCAATCTTGCCGGCGTGCGGATCATGAAACGGACACTCATCCAGACAGCCCGTAGCCGGTTTGCTCGGTTTGCTACCCATCGAGCAACTCTCCGAGCAGACCGTGACCGAACTGCCGGCTTTACTTGATACGCCCGCGTTGGACGGACTTAGTGTGGTGCACGTCGAGGGTGGAATCATTATGGAACTACGAAAGGGGCACGTCTCGACACACTGCTCTCCGTAGTTCGACTTTTTAAAAACTACATCAACTGCGGGTGTGATTTGCTTGGGAGAATCATTTTTGCATTCATCGCATATGTAGTTTGAAGGCTTGCTCTCCTTAGTTCGATATGGACAACCTTCTTTGCATCCCTCCGAAGGACTTGGCTCGGATGACATCATAGTATCGGGACGAAGCGAGCACGTTTCTGTACTTTGAGTAGATTTAGGGAGAAAGGGACAGCCAGATTTGCAACTACCTGCAGAGTTTGCATAAGGACAACCTTTGATTTCGCAGTTAGCAGTATTTTCTTGGCTACTGGTCGTATTCGATGGCATCTGGCTGATATATGGACAGCCAGTTTTAGATTTATCGTTGGAGGTGGATTGTGAGATCATCTGAATATCGGTTTTTGCCGAGCAATCAATTGAGCGCGTACGCGTTGATGGTACATTGGTTTGAATGCCAATGCAATCGTCAGAACAGACAATCCGGTCCGCTGATTGGGGTGGCATGTTGACAGAGCTTTCGACAGAACAGGTTTGCTTCTCTGAGTTAGTGGCGGATTCGGTTGTGTTTCCCTTTGTGCAAGTTGGTTCGCAAATCGACACCGAGCTGGCGACCTTTTCTCCAGATTTGGGTTTGCCAGTTTTCAGGATGCTAGGTGGACATAGTACAGGACACTCCAGGTTTTCGGCAGCTGTTGGTGGTATCGCCTTCGTTGTGTCAGCATTTTGATCTCCCTTAAAAGCCTCATCTACCATGGCGCAAGATGAAGTTTGTTGAGAGGTATTGGCGACCTGTGACTTGTACGGGCACATATCATGTTTCGAATCACCTGTTGCGCCTGTGCCGCACGGCATCTTATACCCGGCGGATCCGGAGCGCGACTTTCCCTTGCGCCTACCACGTCCCGCATAACTGGGACAAGTTACGTAGATAATTTCTTGCCGTGATCCATCACTGTCTTCAGATGATACCGAAGAAGCCGAGCTTTCCGTTGACTCGGACCCAGACGAGAAAGAAGCTTGCGAATTTTCAGAATCTGCACAGTGTGAGCACACAGATATCTGCGATGGTGATACAGACGATGGCGGACAGCTATTAGCGGGTGTTGCATTGCGTTCGTCCAATTCGGGAATCACCTCCAGCATATCGTACCGACCGCTCTCGCTGCTCGCGGATCCCTGATCATGTTGGTTGTTCGCTGCCGGCGTGTTACACTCATTACAAGCCGCACCAGTAGGGTCTTCGGGTGATGGTTCATTCGCATTGCATTCGTTATCTGTTTGCGTACCAGTCACATAGTTTACAATGAGAGGCGCGTCACCAATGTGCTCCATCGGTAATCTGGGTACCAACGCCATATCTACGACCATCTCGGACAAAATCGTCTTTTTTCCATGTAGAGTCTTGTCATTGTCCTGTAAAGTCTGCTGATCTCCACCCGCATTCTGCTGTTCATCCTGGGCGCCATTGTCAGACTTGTGAGATCTCACACAGGAAGCCTTACAACCTAGCTGTTTGCAAATTTCATTACTGCGCCGTGCTTTTGGCTTGGCACCACTTCCGGTACCACTATTTCCGCCCGTTCCAGTGCTGCCGTCATCAACAGCGGCTTCCTGATCGGGCTCCGTTGGCGATTTTTCTCGCACTTCGGTAACAACCTCAATATTACCCGCTTCAGTCACCACCATAGAGGTCTCAATCACACCTTCCGCGCCCTCAGTGACCACCTCCAAAAAGCCAGCTGCCGCCGTCATTGTAGTAACATTACCACCGCAGGAAAACTGCTGCGTAATACCGCCACTACCACCGCAGCTCAATGGCGGCGGTTTCGACGCATCCGACCCAGTGGATTTTGCCACTTTGCTCTTCGACGACGAGTCCATGTCCACCGCGCAACTGCAAATAGTATCCTGCCCGCTGCTCGGATCCGTATAGCCAGGATCTACGCATCCGGTCGCTGTCGTCTCGCATTGCGGAGTTGGTCCTTCTTCCTGAACCGCCATTACGCCCGCGCTGGCCACCTCTGGTATTCGGCATGGATTTGCGGGCCTTGGCGGCGGCGGCGGGATTGTGACACCGGCACATGGACACACCATCACACAGTTGCCGCCAGTGGTTGAATTCGACGTGGTCGACGAGTCCGTCTCGCACTGGCCGGCATATTCGCATATGCACGTCGATCCATCGTCGCTGCTCAATGCCGCCCCGACTCCGGTGCTCACCACCTCTACGGCGCTGCAAACATCCGCGCAGGACGCCCCGCACGGCTTGTCGGTCGCTGCGCACACTATCTCCTTGACACCGCAGCTCTCCGTCGTCGATGGGTCCGTAAACGTCACGCGGCTGTCGCCCGCTGTGCACTGCTTGGTGGTGCACACGCACTTCTGATCAATCAGCTCGCACAGCTCCTTGATGTCCTTCACCGTCTGCAACAGCGTATCGGGCACCGTCTTATCGTCTTTGGCATTCTCAATCTCCTTGCTGAGGTCGCGCGCAATCATGTATAGATTATCCGAGTCGGGTCCACAAGAACAGTCCGCGCCGCGCGGCCCTTTTACGGGCTTCTTCTCCAGCTCGCCCAGACACGTGCAGCTGCCTTCGGTAGCCGAATGATAATCCGCCGCCGATTTCGAATCAGTCTTTGTCGATTCGGCCGCCTCCGAGCAGCCATCGCAGCTGTCAATGCCGGTTTGTGCTGGTGGTGGTGCTGGTGACGGTTCCGATGGCGGTTCCGTTACTGCACCCGCCGACCGGATGCTACCCTTGCTGACGCCACGCTTCTCCGCCGTTGGCGGTTCCGCTACTACACCCGACGACCGGATGCTACCCTTACTGACGCCACGCTTCTCCGCCGGTGGCGCCGGTGGTGAAGGCACTGACAATGCCGGGCATGGCGAGCTTCCGCTACCGTCAGCAGCACCACCACCGCCTCCATCATCTGGCCCATCATCCCTGCACGTGCACAGCGTCGATGAGCGCAAATCCTTGCGTTTGCGCTCCTTCTCCAGATCAGCCTGCATTCGCGCCAGCGTAGTCGCCTCGCTGAGCTTCTGATTGATCAGATCCGTCTGCAGCTGCTCATTGCGCTTGCTCAAAAACAAAATCTCGTCCTTCAGCTTGCAGTTGATGTCGCGCATATCCTTCACGTTCTTCTCGTTCGCCTCCAGCTGCTTGCGCAGCAGCGACGTTTCGCGTGTCGTCTCGCCGTGCTTCTCCTCGCACTCGCGATCCTTGCGCTGCACCTCCGCCTCCAGCTGCGCATTGCGGCGGCGCTCGCGCTCCAGTTCGCGCTGCATCGGGCCCTCGACCTGCTCGCGCAGATGCTTCGCTTCCAGCCGCACGTCGGCGATCTCGTCGTAGAGTCGTTGATTCTCCTGCATCAGACGTGCATTCATACCGCCCACGTCGGCGCTTTTAACGGTCATACCACCGCCACCGCTCTCCGTGTTGGCATTCTTGGCAAAATCATCAATTTTCTTCTTCGATTCGTTGAGTGCCTTCTCCTTGGCGCGTAGCTTGTTCACCTCGTCAATGAGCTGCTTCTCCTTGCCGGTGAGCTGCTTAATCTTCTCCATGTAGCATACATCCGCCGCTTCGATGCTAAACACGGATATGTTACTCATGTCGGGTAGTTTGAGCGGTTGTTGCGGGCAAGAGGTGGTCGATGGCGGTGCGGGGTCGCCGCAAGTGCATGCGCCCGCCGGCGGCATAAGTGCGCCGCCGACATCCGTCCCGGGGCTTTCTTGGGCGATTTTTGCCATGTTGTAGGTCATTACGGCCGGCACCGACGCGTCCATCTGGTCGACGCGCTGCTGCAGCCGCAGCCGTTCGTTCTCCAAGCTTTCATTGCGATCCTCGTACTTGTTGATGATGCTCTTCCAAAAGTCTGCTTGCACGGCGCTTTTTGCGGCGCGCTCCTTTTGCGTTGGCATCGTGTTGTCGCTGATGATGGCGACAATCGGTCCCTTATGATGTGGTTGCTGACGATGGTTGGCTGGTGGAGGTGCCGATGGTGGAGGTGGTGGTGGTGGGTTTGCAGCGCGCGTCGATGATGATCATATATAAAGAAATGCCGGCATTTACGTGTAATTTTTCATCATAATTTTGGAATACCGCTTTTCGCATGAATACTTTTGCTATTTTTGACGGGACACGAATTTTCTTTTTTCTCTCAAACTAGCGCATGATAGCGCATGATGTGTGTGCGACTCGCGTGTGTGCGGTGTTTGTCATAGCAATCGCAAGGCCGCCCCCGAAACATACTCGCAATCACAATCTGTTTTTGACAAGCTAAATTTCTAGTCGAATATGGCGCCAGCACCGGTTAATAGCAATGGCAAGCTGCGTAAGCAGGACCTCTTCTGGGAGGGCATCATCGTCAAGTATGAGCACGCCGTGCGGCAGTTGCGCGAGGACGCGCGCGATGCGCAGCAGCAGCTCTACGAGCTGAAGGTGCTCGTGCAGGCGATTGTCACTTTCAACCTCATCAAACTGATGAACAAGGGCGGCGATCCGCAGCTGGTCAATCGCGTTATGCGCATGCAATGCATTTGCGGTGGCACGCAGCCTGCCGAGGAGCAGCCGCTCGTCATTGGCGATGTGAACTCCATCTTCGACATCCACTCCGCAGACATTCAATACATGGACCAGATCAAGGCGCTAATTGCGCGCGAAACGGAGCTCATCGACAACGTGAATCAATTGCGCATCAAAGACAATGTGCTCGTGCAAATGAAGGTAAACATGGACAAACTGATGAAGACCGTGTTTCCGGATCAGTACAGTACAACCACTGGCGGTCCGCCTTCGACGATGCCCCAGGAAACTGTAGCGCTGCTGCGAACAAATCGCGGGCTTAACGATGAACTGTGCAATTTGCGCAAGGAGAATGATAAATCGCAGGATACGCTCCACGGCGCGCTGGTGCATGAAATCGTGCGAATGCAGCGAAAGGGCGACGCGCTTGAAGCGGAAGTGGCGTGCAAGAAGCGCGAGCTGACCAATATCTTCGACTGCGACAATGTGTCCATGCTGGAGGGCATTCTGCAAAGGAGTAAACGCAGTGTCGCCGATTTGGAGCAGACGGTGAGCGATGCGCGCGAGAGGCTTGACGAGCGTCGGCGATCGGTTGCCGCGCTGAAAAAGTTGTGAAACTTTTAAACCTGGCGCCGTGCTGCTTGGAGGGCGCTGCTGTTTGCCAAACATGGCGACTGCTCTCTCTCTCTCTCTCTCCACGCTCTCCACTTGTCGTCAGCTGTCCGCTGTTGTGTTCGTGAAAAAAATATACGTCATTCGGTGATCAACGCACGCGCCGCGTTCGCGTTCGCGTATTGATAGAAAATCACAGCATCATACATGGGCCGCGTAGTGAATTAATCGGGGAGAGGCTGCGGATTATCATGCAGCAGCGTGCCGCGTTCGCCGTCGAGTAGGTCGCGTCCGTCGCCTGGTGCGCACAACGTGGGGAACGGCATCGACCGATCGCGAGAGTGCTCCTGCTGCTGCTGCTGCGTTATCAGCCGTGCGACGGCAGCACTGCGACATACGACGACGACCACGACGACGACGACGACCACCGATATCATCCGCCCCTTGAGCTCACGCCGTCGGAACCATGAAAAAGCTCTTCTCCAGCAACGCGAAGGAAACTGGCAACTGCGTGGGCAAAGCGTTTACGGTGGGTCGTGTCACCGTCACCGTCGAGGATGTGCTGGCAGAAGGTAAGATGCGCGACGCACATATCCTCCATCACCAGCTACATGCGTTTTCCAGGAGGTTTCGCGATCGTCTATCTGGTCAAAGGCAGCAATGGCACGCGATACGCCCTCAAACGAATGTATGTCAACAATGAGCAGGACCTCAATGTGGCGAAGAGGGAGATTCAAATTGCTGTGAGTGCCTTCATTTGGTATGTGTGCCAGGTGGTGGGACTAATTGGGGATGTTTTGCTTGGCATGCAGAGCAACTTGAATGGGCACAAAAACATCATCGGATATGTGGACGGCAGCCTGACTGCGACCGGCGGCGGGGTGTTTGAAGTGCTGCTGTTGATGCCTTATTGTCAAAATAGTGTGCTCAGCCTGATGAGGGCAAAGGGCAAAGCCACCTTCACCGAGCAGGAGGTGCTCGCGATTTTCTGCGACACCTGCGAGGCTGTGTCACGGCTGCATCACTGCCAGACGCCGATTATTCATCGAGATCTCAAGGTGAGCATTTTATATGTTCTCCAAATCATGCTAATAAATACACATTATTTTCATGGACATGTATTATTTATTGGTCTTATCATTTTGGTTCGTATCGGTTATTGTGGGTAGCGATTGTCTGAAAGCTTGCACTCAAACTATCGGTCATCATATTGTATTCTTTGAATTCGTACTTCAATAAGTTCTCCAAGCGCGTCAGCAGCCCATTGATACGATCAAAAATCACGTGGAAAGCAGGGGATTCCATGCCCAAACTGGTCTTTTGTGATGACCCTATTGTGACATTATTTATACGTCCCTTGCGTTGTTCTACTTTGCACTCCAACTTCCTTGACGGCTTTGTGCATGATTCGGTATCGACATGCTCCAGCGTTGTGGAAGAAGGAGTCGGTGTCTTGCAGAAATGTTTTACGACTTTGCCATCACTTTTTCCGATTGTTTTTTGCATACAGAACTTTTTTAATACTCTCTTCGTCCGGATCTCTTCATACTTGGCTGTTGTGTTTATATTAGTTTCACAAAAGTTAGTCATATTTATTAAATTTTGAATTTTGAGTTACATGTAAATGAAAAAATTCCGTGATTATGCGATGACATATTGTCGGATTAGCATTAGTGATAACATGTGTAACGCGATCCAGTTAGTATGTTTATCATTTGTTTCAATAACAAAGCATTTATTTGTTATTTTTTTCTTAAAGGTCGAGAACATACTGCTGGGCGATAACGGCAACTACGTGCTGTGTGACTTCGGGTCGGCGACGGGTCGTGTGTTGAATCCCAGCATCCAGGGTGCTACCGTTGTCGAGGATGAGATTAAACGTTACACGACGCTTAGCTATCGCTCCCCAGAAATGGTTGACATGTATTGCGGCAAACCCATCACCACCAAAGCCGATATATGGGTACGTCATGCTCCTTGCCATGCCTTTCAAACCCAGAAGTATTCAGGGAAGAACTTCGTTTTCAGGCATTAGGATGTCTACTCTATAAACTGTGCTTTTTCACGTTGCCTTTCGGAGAAAGTACGCTGGCTATACAAAGTGGCAACTTTTTCATCCCCGATAGTTCGAAATATTCTAAAGGAATGCATCAATTAATTCGTAAGTCGAAGGCGAATTTAAAAAAAGGGGTGATCTAGAAGATTCTGTGAATTTATAGGATACATGCTAGAAATAGATCCCGCGAAGCGTCCAGATATTTACCAAGTGTCGAGCGTCGCATTCCAATTGAACGGCAAGGACAATCCAGTCACGAATCTATTGGTACATACATTTGTCACGCAGAAGTAAATTTACATTACATCTATTCTCTATTTGCACATAGAAAACAACGGCACCTAATTTAGAAGATTTGCCCATTCCACTCTTTGAATCGGAATTGAAAAAGGCACAGATCAAGGTAGCGCCAAAACCACCAAACGCGGCGGCGGTTGTTCCAATCGAGGGCGGTACGAGTGTAATGCCGCGCCAACGGCCCAAGGGCAACACAACGCAACCGCTCACGCTAACATCGATTCCGCTGACCCTCAGCCCAAGCCCAACGACGATTAAAAAGTCGCAAAGTCCGATAGGCGAGGCGAAGTCGAACAACAACATTAATGTACCGCCACCGTCGACGGCGACGACGACGACAGCGGCAATCAATTCCACTACTATTGTGCCCCCGCCACCACCGCCGCCGTCGTCTTCGTCCTCGTCGGCGACAGTGCCCGCCGTAACTTTCCCACCTACCAACCAAAGCTTTTCACCGGCATTCCAAAATAACCAAAACTTCTTTCCTAGTCAGGAGACGACTGCCTCCGTTCCACCTCCTCCTTCCTCCTCCTCCTCGTCAGCCGCGTGCGTGCCTCCCGTTCCCGAAAAGGACTTCGACAACCTGTTCGCCTCCACCGCCTATCCTGATCCGTTCAAGGACAATCCCGACGAGCAGGCGTCGCCGGTCAGTCCGGAATTTATCGGCGGCGCGAAACGTATGTCGGGCAGCAGTCTCAAGGGTCCGCCGGAGTCGTCTAGTCAATGCATTGTCAGCTCCAACACGCCGCCGGCGTCGCCCGTTCACGGCGTACCGCGTGGACATCGACGGAATATGAGCGACACCACTGCGTTCAATAAGTACCTTGGCTTTTGTTGGCTTTGTAATATAGACTAATCATCATTGTTTAGGGTCTATGCGAGTGAAACTTCGCAATTTTTGGCGCCCTTTGAATCGTCTCGTGGGTGTCGTGCGGCGGACGATTCACCCGCGGAAGAAATGCCCACCGTTCACACGCAGCAGGGCATCTCGGCGTCCAGCACGGACGTGTCGCGTACGATTGAGCCGGATAGTCGGTCGCTCTCTGCGGACGTGGCTGATTGGAATCCGTTTGAGGATCAGCCCTTCAGTCAGATGACCGAAGATCACATCTTCGGCGCCGAGTTTGATAAGATACGGCGGGGGAGTCAAAGCAGTACGTCCGATCGTCATAAACATTATCTTTTCAATTAA
>JARJDR010007252.1:0-18833 GCA_030264135.1 Myllaena sp. GC000078 | reverse complement strand
TAAAATGAAATGCCACAAGATTATCTTTCGAATAAAAAAAAATTCATGTCAATCGAATAATCCATCGTTGTTTTATTGCAATTGAAAGTTCTATCCCTCTTAAAAAAACACCCTATATTATACATCCACACAATGGTTTTCGGTTGGATTGCATCGCAATCGCAAACAGCAGGTTAACGACTGCTGTTTATGGCATCCCTCGCCCCTCTGCCCCGCTTCCATTTCCGCTTTCCGCTTCAGTTGCATTTTCAATCAATTATTTTCATACTCTCCCCGCTATCGCAGAGGTATTATTATAATTAAAATGATCACATTTGCGATTTGTAATCATTTCCATCATCAATCATACGATATGAAAATCACAGCAAGGACGAATATAAATTGCGATTTCATTTACGCGCAGCGATCAACTTTTACGATCCGGAGCGTTAACAGTTTTACGAGTTACATCATCAAAAATCCCTCCCTTCTTCCCTTCGTCGTCCGTCATGCGCATAATAAAAGCTTCGCCGATTGTAATGCGAATCGAATAATTCACGCCATAAATTTCGCCACCAAGTCGCACACCTGCCGGTGGGTGCAATCGATACACGCTCGATATAACCTATCAACCACCCTTCCGCCCCCTGTCCCCTCCCAGCAGCAGCAGCAGCAGCAGCAGCAGCAGCAGCTACTGTTAAGAGTGATAGAGTGATAAAATGTTCACGCTCAAGCCCACTAGTTTTACGATGAGTGGATGGTTGGATGCATATGGATCGGGTTGGTTCACCAATCCTATCCGCGCCCCCGTTGTTCGTTCGTTCGTTCGTTCGTTAGGCGCGGCAGAGTGATTTAACGCGCGCGCCACAAGTGTGTAATTTACATCCACCCACCGCCACCGCCGCCGCCGGGTTGCTGCTCGGCTGCACACCTCGGGCACCCTTTGATGCTAGTTTTTCCTTTTTCTCAGCTCCTTTTTACACTCCCGCCGTCACTTTGTGCATCCGAAAAACAACCCGGCGAAAGGCAAAAAGAGTTCCCGGAAAAAATTAAATATAATGTTGATGTGAAAAAGGAAAGGAAAGAAAAGAAAAGAGGAGCGCGTTGGTAAATATTTGCGGCGTGTTTTTAATATAAAACTTATTTGCAATTTACATCAACCCCAATTTTGCACATGCTTGTTGGAAACCGTCCGGAACTCATCCGGAATCTCGGAATTTAATAAAATAGCATTCATTGCGTAGGTGTTATTTAAATTTACCCCGTGTATTTTATTGTAATGGCCTTGTCGTTTGTTGCACGAAATATAAAACGAAATAAGTTCCACGAGCGAAGGAGTAAGAGTAACAACAGTAACTTGCATGGTGGAGGCAATTTTTCCTCCAAGCATTCCCTTATTATGATTATTATTCTGTACTGCAAACCAAATTGAATATTACTTTTTCTATTTTCTTTTAAAAATGATAATAACATTTTTTAATTAGGAGATTGGTAAGTAGAAAATGTGAAATTTAACGGTGGAAAGATAGTTTTCGGTCGCGTTAGAAAATTCCACGTCTGTACTGGTAGAAAAAGGCTTGAGGACATAAATTTCGGGCGCGCCGCGAGTAAATCCGCACGGAATCTCTTAAGCAACTGCGCGCCTATTTATTACGCGACGCGAACGCCCACCTACCCTGCGAGACGCGCGATTTATAACAAATATGAATATGTTTTTCTTGCGTCGCCGTCGTTTGGCTGGAGCAAAGCAGGCGGGATTTTCCGCATTTTCTTTTTGTTGTGCATCCTTGCTGTGTGTATGAAATTTAATTAAAATTCTCCATTCTCCAGCACATCCACAATGTATGAAAATAATCTCTAAACGACAAGAAAAGGGGATTCACAAAATTTAATATAATCTCACTCGAATAATTAATTAAAAACTAGTTTTGGAGTATTTTTAAAATTTGTAAAACACGCACGCACGCACGTTCGCACAACGGAAGAACCGCTCCAGCACCTGTTGATGCCGGTACCGACGCGCATCGAACACTGACCGCCCCCGCTGACTGCGGGCTTTTTGCACAAGCCGCCCCCGCCGCATGCGTTCACCACCAGCGGCGCGGCGTCTGCGCGGTGGATGATGCCACCCGACGCAGCCACAGGACAGGCGAAAGGGTGCTGCGCACCTTGCTGTGTATTCGCCGCCCCCACTATGCATATGCACAATAAGTATCATAACAACGCTCTACTCCGCTGCTCCACTCCAACCTGCCTACCGTTTCATAATTAATGTCATTAAGATTCATTAGAATAGCCCCCGGTACAGTCATAGTCCTTCGGCGCTTCGGCATTATTATGATTATTATCAAAGTATAGCAAAGCAAATTTCATTAGATAACATTTTTATTCGGATTATGTCGCTCGTAAACATGTGTTGCAGTGGTTGGGTTGGGTTGATGCTTATTGGAACAAATGAGATAAACTTCAGGCTTCAGATTGAGTTCACGCGTAAAGAAATCGGATGTGCAAAGTGCTAAGGAATTTTTCAAAAAAAGGGGGATTGAATTTCCGACGCAGAGATTGAGTGCTCGCGCGGCGCGTCTGCCGCCCACATCAGTCACTCGGGGGAATTCGCGCTTTTTTCCGCCTCCCTCGCGCGTTTTTCTTGCGTCGGCGTCGGCGTAATACGCATTATATTGATATGATCAATTTAACTCGAAACGCGTGTACTTATCCACGCAGCAACTGCTAACCAAACCCACTGGCGCTGTCGGGGGTGGCGCGGAAGAAAGCAAGACGTGAGGATGGTGGTGGGTGTGAGGGATCAGAGGGAAAATATGCGTGAAAATTACTCTCGTTTATCTAAATCATGATCTTGTACAAATAACAAACATAATATGCATGGCGTCGAATTTAAATTTTTATTAAAAATTTGCAAATTTACGTAACTAACATGTTGCAAGTATATCTAGTGGCGACGTATGATGAATTGCGGTGCGATAACAGATTAAATATTTTTATAAATATAATAAACAACAATTATTTCCAGTTATTTAGTGCAAATATACTTTATCATAAATGTATTTGTCATTTGGACGATAAGATACAATCGAGAGAATACTATCAAGATTCATTTATTAAAAATATTCGTAATTTATGGACTTTATAATTTTGAAATAAGCAGATATATGTACTCGCATCAACAAAGAAATTACTTAAGTGAAGAGAAAGTGGATGGGATCCCTTCAAGGAGGGAATAAGGGAATACCTACGTGCTTGGGGGTGATAAATGTGATAAACTAACCACCTGTAGTCTTGAAGGTGCGAAAAAAAGTGCGTCCCTTTGCTCTCTTTATGCTTTCCCTCGAGGAAAATTTCGTGCTCATGAACCACATGAGTTAGTATCATGAATTTTCTTCAACTTCTTTCTACAAACTGACTCGCAAAATGTACACAAAATCCAAAATTTTACATTATTATTGTTATTCCGTCAAGAGTTTCTTCCTACTTTTGTACGTATTTCATAATATGTTCTCGTGCATAGCCATCTACAGTGAAATGAATAGCAATTACTGAGTACATACACGCCTACTTTTAGTTACTTAACCTAAAAATAAGACCTATACAAAATTTCTAGCAACTCACAAAGCAGGCAGCGCAGGCAGCTATTAACGAGGCATGTATGGACCTGTTTATTGCTTGATAACGCTCATTTCAATATGTATTAAAATAAATGCAATCAACATAATCAAATAAATATCTGCAAATATGGATCAGTAAGTCAATAGCACTTGTTGCTTATCTGTTTCACTGTATCAACAAAAGTATTTGACTTAATTATTACCCACATACCTATATGACGATTTGCATTTGTCAAGAGAACAATAAATCGAACAATGTGTGACGATGATTACGACAACACTGAATGCGTAATCATATTAGATTTCCAAATGGAATTGAATCCCTGCCCACATATACCATACCACCAACCTAATCAAATACAAGGTATAAAGGTATGAGGCAGCATAAGGTAAATCAACTCACCGGAAATAATTCCATCCATTTGCATGAGCGCCGCCTCCAGCAGCTTGCTCGCCTCCGTCTGCGGCGTGCTCGCCGCCAACGCTTCCGCTTTCCCCATCGCGCACGCTAACCACAAATTAATTTTTTTTAATAAACAATTAATCCCCTTTTATTCACTTTTATCCTTCGTTCGCAGAAAAACACTGCTTTGCATATATCGAATTAAACGCACGACACTTCTGAGTCTTTTGACTGTTGATTCAAAGCAATCCGACGGCGATAACAGTGTTCATGCTGCGGCGTCTGCAGCTGCAATTGCACTGGATGCTGCTGCATGCCGCTGCACACCAAGCGCACCAAGTGAAAGCGTTCTCTGACGAATTTTATCACTCACGTGCTTTACGAAAACAACAACCGACAACAACACCGAGAATAGCAACCACGTTTGATGATGTTGATCAACCGCACCACACACGAACCGTGGCTCTGTCACCGGCCACGCTTCACACACAACTAAGCAAAGTATATAAATTTCTATTTACAATGCGTCAGCCATTAAAGTGTGCAGTGTGCCTTATATAAACCAACGCACGTCCAGCAAATGTGTACGTATAGACTTTGAAAGGAAAAAGGGATAGGGGAGCTTTTGATTGTGGTAGTAAGCAAGGTCGCAAACCTATTGAGTACATAAGGGGAAGGACTAGACGCGTTTGTCGCGTCGGTTACCACCACAAGCGTCCTTAGACGTTAGTATATGCATATCCGGTCACGCACACATCCTTGGAAGGCACCGCGAGCGTAGTCAAACGAACAATAGGGAGGAGGAATGCGGGTATAGTAGTCGTTGTCGTACCGTTACCTCGCGTCCAAGCGCCGCAACCTGCCTGAGCGCATTCCGAACGATTATCGATTTGCTACGCTGCCGCGCAGGAAACTACTGTTGTGCTTAGGACACGTTTACACTAGCCCTCAACCAGTCTCAACCACCATTCTAACGATGGAGAAAAACCGTTAAATTTACCCTATAACGGTTTTTCCAATATGGTCCGTGTTTCTAACAAAGCGGAATTACAGCAGATATGATAAGGACTAGTCTATAAACAGTGAAAGTTTGTAAGGTGCTTTATTACAAATGGCGTCCGGTTTGAAACTTTGCTAAATTATTTCTCGCCGAATCATTGCTGACGTAAGGCACCAACGAACCGGTGATTGGTATCACCTGATTCGCAATTTATTATTATTATACAAATATGTATAACTGTTTATTCATGCAACGGGGCGCCAGCCAGGGTGATGCAAATTGCAAAGGTGGACTTGCCGTCGAGGTCGGCGTCGGTGTGCTTGTAGCGCAATGACTTAACTGCTTTACTTACAAGGATGACAATAGCGTGCAATAGCGCGCGTTTTACCTTATCGCCCTTATCACATTCAAGACTTGAATATTCCAGCCAACGTAGAGGTCAGGTCAGGCGCACAACAATCTTGCACCCCACTGCACCCCTCCTCCTCCATCAACGTGTATGCGACGCATTCGATTCGTTCCCGCCGCGCGCGCATTTGGTTATGACGCCATGTCCCCGTCGTAGTCGCCGCCGTCGTCGTCGTGGTTGTGCTGCTCCTGCCTGCCATTACCCATTACCTAACGCTCCTCCTGCTCCTCAGGGCCTCCGGTGGCAGAGTGCGTGCGCGCCGCGTAGTGGAGGCGACGCTCCCTACCCATAACCAAACGTCCACTCTTCGCGTTCGCGGCATTCGCAGTGTTCGCAGTTACTCGTCGTCCGCGTCGTGTGCGCGTGTGCTACGAAACGCAACGATACTGGATTGGATTGATCATGGCCGAGAATAGCTTCGACACCAGCAAGCCGGAGGCAGCTCCGCCACCGATGGAACCCACGGAGACGGAATCCAGCGCCGGCTTCCTGCTGGGCATCATAGAGGAGATCGTCACCAGCCCCTTGCATCTGACGCTTGTGCTGCTCATCGTGTTCATCACGTACAAGATCATGAAGACGAAGACGCCGCAGCGCACGTTTGCGCCGCCGGAGCCGAAACTACCCAAGCTGCGCAAGGACTTTACCGTCGAGGAGCTGCGCCAGTACGATGGTACGCAGGGCGACAAGCGGATACTGGTAGCGGTGAATGGGATTGTCTTCGACGTCACCAAGGGCCGGCGTTTCTATGGACCCGGTATGCGCACTCGTTTCTTGTAGCAGCCCGCCTGTAGCCGGCACATGTGGCTGACGTGGTGTTTTGAATGCGCAGGTGGGCCGTATGCGCCGTTCGGCGGGCATGACGCCAGTCGCGGCCTGGCGACGTTCTCCGTTGATAAGATTGGGGATTGCTACGACGATCTCAGCGACCTGACGCCCATGGAGATGGACAGCGTGAAGGAATGGGAGGCGCAATTTAAAGGTAGCGTCTTTGACGCTCGCTTTTCCCGATACATAATTGATAATTGCCGTATCATTTGTTGGTTCAGCATCGTTATCATGTTTGCACGATGGTCACGCGGGCAATAAGTGTTTGTCGCATAGCGTGAAAAAAATCGTTTTTCGGGAGAGATTTGCGAGTTGGAATGACTGGTGCATATTTCGCATTCGCCTTGCACGCAGTTTCCGGTCAGGTTGCGTTGGGTCAAGCTAATTAGAATACAGGTAGAATAATACCACTGCTGCCGCCGCGCCGGTCGCCGCGACGCAGTAGGTCGACAGTTTTGTATACAGTATTCACAATAGGCCGAGTTATTTTTGGGTCACTATTGTCTTATTGCATGGCTTCCTCCTTTCCCGTCTGCCATATTACTTTAAAATCAATGAAAACAATCGTTTAAATTTCGATTTATTACTCATAACTCGCGACATTATGCGTCCGTCGTCTGTCGCCGGGTGAATTGCATAATTCGGGTTATATTTTGTTGCTTAGATAATTGCTCCGCACGCTTTATACAATTATTGAACGATTGCATCATCACCATACATCATACATTATTGCACTGGGTTTCTTCATAATCGTCACGCATCGTCATAATTTCATTACTTATGTTCTAGGTATTAACGTGAAAGTTTTGGTTGCAAAATGCACTTCTTTAACCAATATCCATTTAGGCTCGATTTTTTTGATTGTATTTGCACTTTGGATCCGTTCGTGTTGAGGTTTGGACCGCGCCGTAGGAGATTCAAGGTTGCAAATTAATTACGATTTATTCGGTATTGAGACGGCATTGAGGCGCCGTTTTTACGCTTCCCCGTTTTTCATCATCGATAGTAATTTAAATCGTTACCGTGATACATATTTAATATTAATTATTGGTAAATCACGCCATGTGCTAATTAAATCCGTTTGGCAATACGTCTTGAACTTTGCATCCATAGCAATAATAACCAAATTGGGAATATTATTATGTATGCAGAAAAGTACGATCTGGTTGGTAAGCTGCTAAAACCCGGCGAACAACCAACGAACTACTCGGACGAGGAGGAGGACTCCACCAGTCCGACCCAGGAAGCTATCGCCAGCGCCGCACCAGCACAGGAGAAGAAGGATGAGTAAACTAGCGCTTTGCGGTTTCAGCAACACAACAGGCGCCGAGGCAGTGAAATGCAACACAAAACGAAATGAGTTACTTAGGAACAGAAACCAACTAATTGATGCGCTAATTGACGTACGCATGCGATAACACATACATATTACGATTAATTGTGAAAGTCTGATTCTTGTACTATATTTTTAATCCGATCTACATTTTTACACTCTTTCTTCTTCTTGTTCTCTTCCACTTCGCCTCTTACACGATTAACTTTTTAGCTGCGATTAGTTATTTACATTGTTACGAATGGAAATGATTTTGGTTTCGATTCGCGCGAACAACTTCTGCAACAACTGCTATAGCGGATTAGACGTACGATAGACAATTAGCAACTAGCACTACTTATGTACATTGATTACGCGACTTGTTTTTTTAGTTTACCAATAAGTGCGCCTGGCATTGATTTTCTACTACTTGTCGCGGCGGGGGAGGGTGGGACGCGGGGTAAACACGTGGTGATGGGGGTTGATCGGTGGAACGGCTGTACAAAGGTAACAAGACATAATTTTGAGCAAAGAATTTGAGAGATAGAGCAGAGATATTTTCGCCTTTGATGATTTTATATATTATATAAATATCTGTATGATGAACATAATGATGATAAAATCTATATATTATATAAATAATGAAGTAATGAAGTAATTGAAGTAAATGAAGTAATTGTATGTAATATATATGAAATGCGTATTTTTTTGTTCGTCGCTCGTATGTATATTTTGCGGTGCATGGGTGTAATCTATAAATTTTTATCATCGTATGATTTTCCTCTTATCACCAAAACGATGTATTTTGCGTTGCTGCTCTGCATTTAACCTAACCAAATTGATTAAATAATTACTTATTACGATAGGAATTACTGTAAAAACTGAATAAAATCACATTTACAAATGTTGTATTTTAAGTATGATACCTATTCTTAATGCCGTATGTAAAGTACGATCGAAAACTTACCCTTAAGCCTGTAATTACTACATTTTTAATTGTCGAGACGCCATTGATCAATACGGCCTACGGAAGTTAATTTTGTTAAAAATTGATTAAATTTGCAGTTTGGAGTTAACCACGTCAAGAGATGGCGCTGCGGGTATCAAAGTGCAGCACCAGCCGTCCAGCGGGTCGTCCGACGTCGTGTTGCTCTTGCTCCCCATCGATAACCCAGTATTCCCAGGCTGGGCAGCAGCAGCAGCAGAGCAGCAGCGCGCCACTCCGCATCCAGCCGCCCGCCGTGCCAGGTCGCGCAGTTGGGCGACCCCCCTCTAACAACACACCTCGTGCACACCTTCTTCGTTGTCTTTTGCGGCAAGTGCTACACTACTCACGTGAGCTTCAGACCGCTCACCCACCATGGTGCGATAAGAAGCGCGATGTCGGCTGCCACGAGCGGCGGGAGTGAAGACCACCACCACCACCACCATCGCCGGCGGTGGCTGCAACGATGCTGCTGCTGCTGCTACCGCGCCAGTGATAACGCGCGCAGGGGCGGCCGCCGCAGCGACCACCACCGTCGTGGCCGTCCTTGAGGTGTGCGGTGCGTCTCGCGCGTGTGACATACTTACCGAACCCCGCGCCAGCGCTGAGGGAGCATGGAAACGCAGTGGAGGCACTACTAGGGGCGTTGTGTGCGTGTGTGTGTGTGAGTGACGGTGTGAGGGCGAAAAGGTTTGCTGCGACACCCCACAGGTGTGATTCCGCGGGGGAGAGCGCAACAGCTAGCTGCCCGCCCGCGTGCGATCAATTCGGTGGCCGGACTGACTGAGCGCGGAAATGTCGTCGTCGTCGTCCTCCACCACGGCGGTGGTTGGAGCTGGGGGCGGTGGCAGTGGCAGTGGTGCGGCGAGCACGTCGGCGACGGCATCGCCCTCCATGTCGGCGGCGTCTGCTTCTATCGCGCCCTCGCCGGCCATCGTCAACTTTGTCACCTCCAAGCCGGTGGAGGTGCCCGCCGCGTTGCAGTCCGGCGAGAAGTTTATCAAATGGGATGAGGTGAGTTTCTCCCCCCAAAATATGTTTCAATATTAATTAAACCGTAATCGAAACCACATCGCCGAGCCAAAGGAAGTTTCGAATGCAACAATTGTTGCGGGGGAAAGTTTCCAGCGTCTCGTCGTCGTAAGAAAGTTTGAATCGCGGGAAAAAGGGGAAAGAAGGGGTGCGGTTTTTACGGACGTCATGCATATTTCACAATTTTCAATTGCAATTCGCAAATTGCGCTGTTGAGTATTAGTGGGTTTGCTTGCTTACGTTGAAACCAAAGTTTTTTGGAGCATGTAATAACTTTCGTTGTTTGTTATTACTTGGCGCCTGGCAAAGGCAAACATGCCACTGCAGCACAAACAATAGAAAAACGTTTGCGAATCCCTGCTGCATGGTTTACATGTTTAAGGAAACTCGGAAAACACATGCCTCATAAATAAAGAGGATGGGAATATAAAGGTTAAGATCGGATTAGGGGTTGGAAATGCGGAAGATGAAGTGGGCTGCTGCAGTCGACTGTCAATCATCTCTTCATATATTCCACGATTCCACCGAAACATGTATCATGTTTCAAGTTTTTATTCTTTTTCTCCCCCAATTCAGAAACAATTGTTTGGTTTGGTTGTTATGCTCAGTTTCACGAACTAAGGTACATATTCGAAAAGTTTAGAATCCTTGTTTTTGGTTGCGTGTCGCTCCATTAATTTTCAATTAATCCATCTCGCGCCACCCGGCTTGGCGCGGCCTAATCACACTGGTAAATATTTAAGCATGTTTCGTGTGCCACGCGCCCAAGTTTAGCCTCGCTTGGCGCTAAGAAAACGCTGATATTCACTTGCTTCTATTTTTATTGATATGAACTTTGTCGTGATTTTGACCGGCGCGGCGATAATTTCCATGCGCGTACTAATAACGTAATATAAACTGGGCCACGCGTCGACAATGACCAAACGGACGGACAATGGCCGCCCACAATAATACAAACCACGCACGGTTACGATTTGATCAGTCGCATGGTGTCCCGCCAACAATGGGGGCCGTTGATAACACTTTTAAATAAGATTAATATATTTCATATGAATGTTTTTATGTTGCGTTGGATTTTATCGACGAAGGTCGCATTGTTCCAAATATTTACGCGAAGCGGTGCGCGTAAATTGTTGAAATTTACGCGTACGCGCATATTCTTGCCATCCGCCAATTGACATTTATGCATTACTTAGGTAGGAAAATGTACTTCAATGTAGGCGGGTGAGATTAAATTCTTACCGTTTCCTGTGCGCTGTGCGCTTTTATCTCGTAGACGCATCATTCGCATTCATGAGCGCGCACGAAATTAGCCGAATAGTTTGTGCGCGTTTCGGTCAAAACTACAAACGATAACTGGGCGCGCGCGGGCGCGGGACATACTTGGTTGGTAAAGTTGGGAATGCGTGCGTGGTATGCGCCCCATTCCCGCGTAGTATACATAGTTTTATGCTCGTCAATCAAGCGAGGTTTTGTTTGATATTCGATGCAATCATGCAAACATCGTCATTTCGCGAACGAACGGCGGAGACAGATAAGAGACGTAATTCTATTCATAGCGCGCGCGGGGCGCTGTAATTACATAACATCAGCGCGAGTGGATTCGGCGATAAATTGCACATTAAATAACGAGCACCGACGACGACGATGTTGCTCATGATCATGATGATGGTGATGACGTTCGACGTTTCTCAAGTGCTCCTCTTCATAGGAGTACGTAGTGCACTGAGAGCTCTATTACAATTTCGATTGCAAATTGCAAACTAATTGCTCGCGCTGGCTGCCTTTACATGAAATGTATTCGATCTCTTTGTGCACACACACACACACGGTTGACTCATCGATTCGTCAATTAATTAATGTAGTTATATGCCACACCCTCTCGGTTTTAAATAGCCGTACGCTATATGTAGGTAGGTACTATTCTCGCTTATATTTCCGGGGTGCGCAAATGTTTGCGATGTTATTTGCTCTCGACATTGCACGCACGACCTTTGGCTGCTTGCTGCTGCTGCTGTGTTGCCTCGAGGGCGCGCTTCTGATTACCCGAATTAGAAAATAACCGTCTCGGAGGAAATTTCAGGCAGGTTGTGTTTGCAGCCAACCAATGTACACCGTAAATATCAGCCATCAGCCGGCGTACGTTTTGTTTGCATTCGACCATGATTTACTCTCTCGCGTAGGAAAAGAGGAGTTGGGCTGGGATGGGGGTTGGAAATCGAAGTGGAAGTCGGCGTTTTGTCCACCGAAGATAAACAAGACTGTGTGGCCTGGGAGGGCTATTGGTGGAGAGTTATGTTTTCCCTCGACGCGACGCGGGGAATATGCTGCGCTGCACTCACAGCAGGGGGGTGCGTCCGATAAAATATGACGATGGTGGACAATATTTATTGCAATAACAAAATACATATACATAGCATTTTTCAAATTTTCCTCTACAGGCAAATATTTACATATTTTTCGGAATATTCTTTAGAGGAAAACATTTGGTAACGTAAACAAACAGTATACTTAAGGAATATTTGGCACAGCTTTTTGAGAAGAGCAAAACAAGGGGGTGCACCACAGAGAGTGAGTCAATAGCGAAATAGAAACAAAAGAAAAGCAAAACGCGGCTCATAGATTTCGTCGTCGTCGTCGTCGTCGTCGTCGAACAACGTCGTCGTCGCAGCGGGCGCGGTCTAAAAATCGAATCGTTGCGCTAAAAATAGGCGGGCGGATGGATTTGCCTACGCGCCGAACGGCGCCGCTTTGCTGGAGGTCTTAGCCGATGGCTGGTGGATTACGCACCAGGTTAAATCCGAGTGTAACCTTTAAGCAACCAGAAAATAAACGCAAAAAAGTACAATGCTGGGGAAGGAAATCAAGAAGTCGTTGGATTTGCTTTTAATAAGAACTTTGCTCACATTTGATCTAGCCGTCGAATTGATTTACTACTAATTTCCACCCCACGGGCATTTTCTTTATTTGATACCATAAATCTCTTTCGATTCGCCAATGTCCATTGTCACTGGTTAATTTTTATTTATTTCTTGTGGACACGATTTGTCATCCCGACGGGCGCGGGCGAGGGCGAGAGCTTAAAACTAGGAATTGCGTCTTATAACAATATAGGTACCTACCTATCTAAGAATATTGTGATAGCGCAACAATAATTTACTTGGAAGTCCGTCCGTCCGGTTCGGTTCGGTACGGTCCGTCGCGTCCGTCCGGCTGGGTATGATGTATTGCCTGCAATGGATCTTTTCCAATTTTCTTTACGGAGCCATGATTCATCATTGCGCCGGCACCGGCGCATCCACCTATTATTTGCTTTCCTGTAGTCATCGTTTCCCAATTCCCTCTTATTCTCTCATCTTATTATTTATGTTTCAATTTGATCAAAAATAGTCAACTAAACTAAATGTGAACTATGCGACGCGTAATAATAAGTTATTAATATTAATTCGTTGCTTTTTTTCGCGTTGTTTAATTATTTTTAATTGTTGACGAACCTTGCGGCGATTTAGCGGCATGCGGCTAATTGCTTTCGACAATTTGCGCATGCGTATGTCGATTACACCATCAAACGCGTTACTAATAATACGTTAATGCGCGAACTCGCGCGCGCTCACCGCGGCTCGCTATTGAAAGATTGAAATTGCAACTGGCGGAAAATCAATGCTGTGATTTCCGATGGCTGAATGAATGTAAAGCGCTTGCATGACTTGCACATGAATAGCGTGCATGCATTCATGCATTGAACCAGTATTGGTTTTGTCTCTGCGTTCATTTATTTCTTCGTTCATTTAACCGAACCCAGCGTGTATGGGATCGTTTTTCGAGTATTTGCTTCGTTTTTCAATCTCCTTTCTAGGACGGAAATAGGATGTGTAAGGTTTATGGTAAATTGGAGAAATTCAAGTTCGTGAAAATGAAAAATGTAAAAAAAGGAAAAATTTAAAATGCATCCTATAGAAATTCAAACTTTTCGCTGTGCGAAACGAACAATGGCGACTGGTGAGCGAGCATTTCAATAATCCGATTCCGATCTATGTGTGTAGGTAGAGTATTTTTTCGCGCGAATTCTTTTCATATTTGCCTGCATGCCGCGCCGGGAGGGGAAAATTCAACTGGAAAAAATATTCATTTGCATTGTTTGCGTTAATCGTGCTTGAGTGAGGGGTTTTCCTCCTCGCGGGCGCATAATAAAAGCCTTGCTGAGTATGAAGAGAAGGAGGAGGAGGAGGGAAAAGCGGCGTTTGAGCACGATTCGTCACGTCACGGCATCATCATCATCATCATTATCGTCATCATATCCGCGTACACCACATATGTACTACTTACACGAATGTACTTGACCCAAATCGCGCATTCGCCAAGCTACCCCTTTCCTCCTCTGCCACTTGTTTTACGCTGCCGTTGGCATCTTAGCCCTGGCGATAAAAGTCGTATGTTGATTACCTTGTCTTGTCTTTTCTCCTCCCTTCATTAACTTCTTCAATGCGCGTTGCAATCATCATCGTTTTTGTTCAACTTGCTTAGAAATGCTTGAGAAGGATTGAAGTTAGCTTTGGTGTTGTAAACGTTCAAGTGTTTGAACGTTGCTGTTATCTTTGTGCTGAAATTGAATCTGCTAATTTTAGTAGTCCAAGTACACTACGCTGGAGGAGTTGATTGACAGTATCGACATGAATCGGTTATTATTATGCACAGAGTTTGATTGTCTTCGGGGGGTGAATATCATTCAATCATGCCAATGGTTGGCTGAGTGATGGACGGAGAAAGTTTAAAAATCTAGCGAGGGATTGGGGAAGGGAGGAAGGGCGATAATTGAAACTCTTGTTGGCATCGTTTTTCGCTCGCATTCAATTTGCGATGACGATGATGATGTTGATGACGCTAGTCCTAGTGTTTGGCGTACGTGCCACCTGCCCGGCGAGCCCTCGGTAACGCTATTAGCGAGTAGTTATAGCCGCCGCCCCCGCCGTCGCCGTTTCGGCAGTTTGCGTACGTGCCTCTCGACGGGGGTGGCTGCCGGCTGATATACACACACGCTCACCCCCCGCACCGCCGCACGCACGCCACCGCCAGCACCACCAGCATCAGCATCACACCGTCGGGTGAGAAAATCTTTAAACGCGTCGTCATCAAGGAAAATGAACGAACGAACCAACGACGGCCGACGGTAGCACCGCACCGCTGTCGTGTGTGCGTGTATAATAATTTTCCCTGTGGGGATGCGGTGGTGGTATTTGCCTTCGGCGCGTGTATGTGCTTATGCGCTTCTTCATCGGGGGGAAGGTTCGCTCTTTTGGTCGATATATTGATTCGCGGGGGGCCTGTACACACGTACTCGACTTACTACTCTTCGCTGGTACCTTTCACATCGTATCCCATCGCCACCACATCATCGGGATCACGACAGCGGCAGGCGGAGGGCTGACAGAGGGCGGCGGGAAGGAGGAGGAGGAGGAGGGAGTGTGGAATGTGTTTGCGTGTTTGCGAAGGCGAAAAGATTGAAAAGATCGCGTGGCGCGAGCGAAAGAAAAATGATCACCTTCACACGCCCACCATCCGAAAGCGAAAACTTTCCATTTCTGATCGGACTATTTATAAGCTTTAATTGTGAATACTTTTTTCTTTTTCGGTCTTCAACTTTCTTATATTTGAATCACGTGAAAGGGAAGAGACAGGCATCAGGCATGATTGATGTGTTTAACCGTGTGCTAATTTCGGCGCTTTTCGTTTTCTTTTTTCTTTGCTTGGAAAAGTGTTTTGACGTGCGTCTGTGATTCAACGCGAAATACATTCGAAAAGGATTAATACAGCGAAATGGAGTATGAAATAATTTCGCGCCAAATGAAGGTATATGGAAACGTGGAAAGTATTCAGAGGAAATTCGGCGGAATATAAATGCGGCCGAATTATATTTCGTCCATCGAAAGATGGAATTAGAATATGGTTATAAATAGGCAATTTGTCTCTGCGTTCGTGCCCGATGTAGGTTACAGATTGTCGTTGTAAAGCAATCAAACTATCTTTTCTGGTCGGGCTAATAAATACAAAATGCGAATCGAAACTGGGGTCCTTCTGCGCTCCCCCGGCTGCCGTTTCCGGCACTCTCTGAACGACGATCGTAAACATTCGGCGTGCAACGTGTGTTATATTATCCTTTCCGGAAGCATCTCCCGCGACGCACATCAACCCCCATCACCTTCGTTTTTGTTGTGCTATTTTCTAAACGAAATGTTATCCATTCAGGTGGTGTACCTATTTAAAATGATTTTTTTTTGAGGTTTTGTAAGCGAGCTGACGTGAAGGGGGAGGGGTTGGTAGGGGATTCAATTGAGTTTGCGCGTCCATCAATCACGCGCGATGACATCGTAACGGAGATGAAATGCGGCGAAGGAAGTGGGCATTAAAAGTTACGAAAAGGGCGCTTGCTTGCTTGCGGGCGATGAGTGAGCGATGCATAAACAATTTATCGACATTCGACATTCGACGTCGATCGTACTCCATCACCGAATGTTTCAATCACTCCGCGCCGCGCGTACAACGCCGCTACAAATGTCTGTTACAACATTAATGGGCGTGTTGATATCACCGAAGGTGTTTATTGATCGTTAAAGCGGGCTGTAAAAAATGAAATATTGCATCTTTGCCACTATTGACGACGATGAGTTCAATAGTTGAAAGTACTTGTTATTTCTTCGTGATGATGATTTACCCTTGTTATTGATCGCTTGTAAGTAAGTAAGTAAGTAATGCGTTTTGGCGCCGAGATAATTAATAGTTCTTTTGCTTCCGCTTCTCATCTACTACAAAACAATGAATTAATTAAAGCGCTGTGGGGGTTGGTTAAGTTTTAGTCGGCACACAAAAAGCGCCCCAAGAAAACACGGTATTTATTAATATGCCGAGAAAGAAATTAATTCGACAGCTGGGGGGATGGTGGTATGTAATTATTTAGCTGTGTCAACTGGGTAGCGTTTTTCGTTAGTTTAAATATTAACATTGTGCGCATCGATCGGCGGGTGGTGGTGGCGGCGCGGCGGTGGTGGCCGTTAATGATTCACTCGTTTTCAATTCGTTCTCTTTCTCCCGCCAATTGTTGCAGGACTCGGGCGTGGGCACGCCGGTGACGCTGTACGTTGACCAGCACGGCTTCTACATCTACTGGACGGATCAGAACAAAGAGACCGACCTGCTGGACATCGCCACCATTCGCGACACGCGCACGGGGCGCTACGCCAAAATCCCAAAGGTAACACGTTTTTGCATACATTTGTTTACATTCGCATTTGCATAAATCTTTTCATCCCATCGCTCATCGCCCAATCTCCACCAGGCGACATTAATTCGTTATTTACTCCATCCCCCGGGTTTACATGTTTATACTTAGGTTGATATTTTTGGGATTGTTTGTATGAAAAGTCCATCCAAGTGGCGAAGTTATTATCCAAACTATCCTGATTATCGCGCCCGAATAATAATAAATTCGCTGTAATAATTCGGCGCATCGACTCGGTTAAGCATCGTAAACAGTTAAGAGTTTTATCGCGTGCGAATAAGTGCGTAAGTATGAGTTTTACGAGCGATAAGTAGTGTATGGGTCGAGTGGGGTTTTATTTTTATGCTGTACTGGCTAATTTCGCCCTGCAAATTGGCGAAATTGATTCCGGCGCGCGCCCGACCCCGAAATAAACAAATATCTGGGTTATGTATATATTTATAACGCGTGTTTTACGCGGTGTGCGCATGCTGCGCGCATGTTTAATTTCGGTTATTTCGAGCGCTGAGAGAATGATGCGCGCGATGCGAATTTGCACCATTTTCGGGATGTGTCCTCCTCCCCACGGCTCCCCGCCCAACGTGTTTGGTTATTCGCATCGTCGCCCTGTCGGATTTGCAACGGATCAGAAGGACGACCGACCAGCGGCAGTCGTACATTGGCATTCAAATCCTGATGCGGTAGGAGGGGTGCTTCGCTTTTGCCGCTGGTGTTCCTTTCGCTGGTGGTCGCTTGTCGCAAAGATCGGAATTGGGCTGAATCCAAGAATAATTAAAATCGATATGCACACGCAAAGGCGCCAACCAGCCAGCCAGAGCCCGTCAGCCAGCAGGCAAACGCTTTGCAGACGATGCGAACGAAAGAGTGTAAGGGTGGGTGGACAGGAGACAGGAGAGACTCTCTGTATTAATACACTCGAATTGGAAGCCGTCAAGTTTTATCATTAATTCATTTCGAATTTCAATATGATGCTCGTCGTCGACGGCGGCGGTGGCGCTGTCGTGAAACCTCTTTTTGCGCGCGCGCTGCGTTTTATTAGTTTCGCTTTTCGAAGAATCTCCATAAAATTCCAATCATCGCGAGAGCGCACACACAGCCACACAGATATAAGGATTGATTGAATTGAAGAGAGAGAAATTAGTTGGTGCCGATCGATTCATGACGCATATGGTTTCGGCACTTGCGCGCGGAAGTGCTTCAAGTGCGCCCTCCTCCTCCTCTTTCTCACCCTCTTGAGAGATTGTATTAAGTGTGGCTCTTGAAGCGTTTACATGTGCCGCGGAAGGAGTTTAAGTTGCATCTCCCTGGAAATTTGCTGAATTTGTTAATTTTATTAGACATGTCCCCCCCGTTCTTTGCGTGCAGATAGCACACGGACACCACATTTAAATTTTAATTACGTCTAAAAATTTGGTCATATTTACATTATTTTAATCCACTGCCGTATTAACTTTTAGAAATTTTATTACGCGGTTGTAAATTAAAAATAAAGATTGCTGAGAAGGAGCGAGCCATTTCGAAATTTTCGAATTAAGTTTTTAAACAAATTTTACCATCCCCTTTTCGCGTATAAAGTTTAAGTTTAGCAAAATTAAGTTTGCCCCAGTTGAAGTTTTAATTCTTGGAAGAAATTAACGCGCTTTTCGCTCACACCATACCGCGATTAATTTTTTAATAATAATTTCTACAACATTTTTACCATTTTTCTGCGCCATACACCGACACACACCTTCTTCCGCTTCCTGTCACCCGACACCCCTCTTGGGTCTCCAGGGGGGGCAGTTCTATTTGATTACGAATGGAGAAGAAAGGCAAGGGTCGTCCGTCCGTCCGTCCGTCCCCGCCTTGAAATTAAGATGTCGCGCGCCTGGCTGCTGCTCCCCTTTCCGTCCGTAATGGAAGTCTTGTATAAACATTTACATTTAATTTTATTTAGCCTCCCTCTACCCTTCCACCCACCCCGACTTTGTTGAGAAGTTCCCTGGGAGG
>JARJDR010007250.1:0-10316 GCA_030264135.1 Myllaena sp. GC000078 | reverse complement strand
AGTTATCACTTGTAGTAAAAGTGAAAAGACTTGTGTACGTAATTGTGCGCGTGTGGGTGTATTTTAACAAGTAATTAGCGAAGTTACACATAACAATGACACCTATTAAATAAAACTCAATGCGACGCACGTGTACGTGAGTCAAAGACAACGGACAATAAAGATCCATTTAAATTAACAATATGATTGCCATCATCGAGGTGCGCGTGCACGCGTGCGTGTGCGTGAATGCTGTAGCCTCAATATGCGGGAGTGTTAATGAATGTTATAGCGAAAACCTTCGAAATTACTACTTAATAAGAACGTCAATGTTGATCACAAAGACCGTAATAAGTTTACTCAATGAAATATTTTTGGAAAATTGTATGAAATTATCTCTATATCATCGAAATAGTATATATGAATAACAACGATTACGACAAAAACTGTTAAGGAAATTGAAACTATAAGCCTTGTCCTTCAAAGTTCTTTTCTAACGAACATCCGTTTTAAATTTCGAATTAAAAACTATACGAAAACTTCACAAGGTACTAGATACAATATATTATAGGTGTCAAAAATGACAATCGAAGGATAATAATAAATATGTGCAAAGAACTATGTAACCAGACTTTATCAAACAGAAGTAAAATTGATTAAGAATTGAGAAAAGTGATGAAATTAATTAAAAAATTAATTAATATTTGTTGAACCAAGAAACGGAACAAGTTAGAATGAATGAATGGCGAATTACCAAGAAATGACGCCAGAAAAATGTTGAGGTCGAGTTTAAGGTCACCAACGTATGAAATCTAGATGAATCCAACTAAATTAAGCGCATTCAAGTACACGGTTGAGACGCTTCCTTCCAGTCTAGACAAAATTCTCGGTTTGTATCAACTTATCCAAATCAAGTGAAGAGTATTTTCCTATTTATCCATTCATTAACTGCGTGCAACTGCACACATCAACGCTAGTAGTATCAAATTCAATATATGGCACAATAATATGCGCAAATCCACTGGACCGATTTCAAGATCCAATTATTTCTTATGGAAACACCTTGTTGTACATATGCAGTTTGTATTCTTATCCATATATACCAATTAGACAGCATCCATAATTACTAATTACTATACATTTACATACACATTTACGTACTTCCTCTCCACATTAATTAATATAATTATTAAATGAAAAAGGGCAATCAAGTTTTTAGAGCACACTACAATTTTGCTAATTATATTCGCAAACGTAAAACACTGATAAAATAACGTGCAATAAACCAAAAAGTTTAGCATTTATTTAAAACGAAAAAGAAATCGCAGTACGGAAATATACGAAGGTGTAACTGTAACCTACTTGCAATAAACAATAGACGGCGGAATGTTACTTAATTTGCTTATTGACTATCGACGAACACATGTATGCATATGCCATAGGCCTCCGCCGACCATTCGCAATTGCCATTACTTAACGACATTTCCGTCGCGCAATTTTATTTATTTACAGGCGGCGCGTTTGTCGATTCAGTTAGCGCGCAAGAGCAGGTAGGCATTTGCATTTTTTATGTTTAATTTCGGTGTTCAGCACGTCCAACGCATATTATGTAATGCGATTATGTGTGTATTCAGTCATTTATGTCATAAATAATGTTATAACTCACACATCAGGAACCAACCCAAAAAAGTGAAGAAGGCATTGTTACCGACCGAGCTTACTATAATATATACTGGCTAAAACATAATGTAATGAATTAGGAAACACTATACATTAAATATTAATTGAACGGGATCAATTCCATTGAATATTTCCGACCAAATTTGAACGTCATGTCAATGTTCATACTAAACAAAAAATTATATGAGATTACGCTTTCTGCACAATGTAAATTCATTCGCAATAGTTTTAAATTGTGTTTATGGCAAAGTTATGTTTTGTACCTGTGAGGCGCTGCAATTCAACGCCTAAAACAGCATGCGCAGGATCTGCGCAAATATTAACGAATATTGTATTATATTAACTGAACAAACAGGTGATGGCGCCATAGTTCTTTATTAACGCATCTAATGGATTAAGCGCAATATTTAATGCAGAACCATTCATTATGAATGAATAGAAAAGCGCAAATAGCAATGCGTGCAAAATTTGAGCAAATCCGGGAAGTTGCATAAAACGTCATATCTCTTGCAAATATTAGGTGATAATATTATTAAGTATTACATCATAACTCAGAAAACACATCAAATATCTACATGAATATGTAATAAATTTGATTTGACAAAACGTGCAATGAGATGAGAAAGTTATTTAGAAGCGTAAATTGAATTATGTACAACCGTTCCTTAAAGTCATGAATAAATGCTTGTTATTATTATCAACATTTTTTTTGAGTTTTTTTAAATTTCATTAGAAGCGAAGTGTAGTAAATTTACGCAATGTATGTCATTGTTTATATAATAGCATCCAAGAGTAGTAAAGACGAATATGCCTAGAAATCCTCTTATTAGCAACTATGAGATAAAACGCCACTATACGTGAAAAGCCACGAAATGGTCTTTACGCTTCGATGCGTACCTGTGTTACTGTCACGGACATTCACAATGTAACACAAAATTTATTCATAGCGCCATACGTTTTCTAAGGTCTCGTGTCTTCATCAGCGTTAAATTCATTCTTCCATTGATTTAATATTATTTCCAACTGAATATATAATTAAATTTATAATCTTATAAAATTAATTTTATTTACTGTAAAATATTGGTAGTAAGTAAAATTATTTCATCATTTTAATTTCCAAAAAGATAACATGAAAACAATCTCGCTCGCCCATCCTCTCACGTCCAAGTATTTGGCGTTCATTATTTCTCGTTCTAATTAGCCAGAAAATAAGATTGCTCGCACGACGTGCGACATGTACTCAGCATCAAAACGGCGTCGATATTTTTTATAAACCACACGACATATGTTTAAATTAAACCAAACATACAAAAAGCGCGCAAATGCACAATGCCATGAATTGTTTTTAACAAGGAAATGAATTATATTCTTAATAAAAAAAGAATATACCAACAATTATTAGTACATATATGAGTGAGATAATGTGCGATCTTATAAGATATTTAATTTTAATATGAAAAAATGTATTAGTGGTTTCATACGTGATATTGTAATATTATACTTGCAACCTTGTTTTAAATATAAATTACATTATTACCATTGCATAATACATAATCTTGAACAAGGTATATACAACATACTATTGTCATTAGAATATTTACCTAATAAGCGACAAATCAGGATGAAATAATTGCTTAATTACTGATATGAAGATAATTCATATACCTATTTAATAGTTCTCAATGTAAGTTTCTAATTAGAAACATTCCCACTCAATATTAAACTGGAGCAGCCTCTCCAATTTTTTAATTCATGTATATACAATTAATTCCGGCATTTAAATTTCAATCTTTTGTTCTAGACGCCAGCAGATCTCTTGCAGAGTTGGCACATACCGAGACCCACACTAGCTCGCAGCTCAAACAGTTCGCAGGGTTCAACGTCAAGCAGCACGAACAGTACGCAGGCAAGTATCCGCATAAGGCACAAATTTGATTATTTCATATAAAATTTCTACATATGTGTTTTGTAGAGCGCAAGATCTGGTTCGCTCCTTCTAACGGCAGCAAACCTCGCGCATATCCACAAGGCAACCACGTCTACGACGCCGATAGCGACATTGACTACGACGCGCGAAGAAAATATCAAATATTATTTGCAAAGCACACAAGCGCACCTCCACCATCATCACCATCCTACGCAGAACGCTGATGGGGACAATGTCCCTTCGACGGTTTGTCATAAAATGGCGAATGTAAACGGATTGGAAGAATATAAGAAACCGGACCCAGACAGCGTGTCGCTCGCTAGCTCAATGCACTTTACAGTCGTTAACGTTAACAGCCGACCACAGATAAGGACGCGCAGCTTTTGCAAGAAGCATCAGTTATCTGTACTAATCGTGACCATGTCAGCACTATTCACTATTGGCATAATAGCGGCCGTTTTTCTACTTGAAAGTAAGTAAAATTGAATACTATATGCAATCTATCTATCTATAACGAATTTAAAGGTATGTACATATCTTAATTGAAAACTGATTCAAATTAAATTTTTTAGTGCGAGCAAGGAAAATGTCGCATTGATGAGGCCGATGCCATTATAGTTACCAATAAGAGGACACGTATAAATTATTACCACAAAGCGTCTTGACGTTATTTAAACCTATTTAATCTTATTTGTAAAACGTTTTAATGTATAAGTTTTCTGAGTCACTGATCATTTGTAAATTGTGTTTCATAAAACAATTAATTTCATTTAAAAGTGTTGCATGGGCAATTGGCAACCATTGAGATGGTAATTTTATATCTTATGTACTGTGATATTTAATAAGAACACATAGCAAAATCAAGGCTCTCAGTTGTATACATAAAACCTAACACTTTACCCAAAACAAGAGCCTTTCAATGCATATTGTTAGATCAATAAATACATGAATCACCACATACCTCAATATCTTGCAGTGTTTGTGTCCATTTGTATTTCTCCATGTTGCAACCATTGCCAGAATTTGGCATCAACTTGCCCCGTTCAGATTCATCTTCATCATCAGCAGGAACCTTTGCAGGACCATCTTGTGACACAACAGCCTCAGTCCCCTTTGCCTGAGCCTTCACCTCATTCACTGGACTCTCAGACTCTTCAATAATAGGATTATCAGAATCATCAAGTTCCACAATCTTGGGAGTTGGCTTTAGCACTTCAGGCTTTTGCACAGGGACATTTTTCTTGATTTCACGCGTTTGCTTGGCTTTCAACTCATGCTCGTTACGGGCTAGTGCTTCTTTCTCGTGTTTCTCGAAGGTTTTCATCACAAGCTAAGCAGAAATTTTAAGATGCTATGAATTGCAAGTAATTTTTGACGATAATACCAGGTTACCTTTTCCCAAGCGCCATCACCACCGCCGGTGAAGAAGTCAGTTTTTCGCGAAAGGAAACTCACGAAGGTGTCTAACAACTGTAAAACAAAACGTTCAAATTCAAGTTCGGCGTCCTATATATTGTTACAAAATGTTTATAGGTTAAGAGCATGTTTTTTTCAATAAATACCTGATTGGCACCTTCAGAATGGCATTGGGCGATCGAGAGGAAGAGTGCATCAAATTGATCAACTTTAGCAGCATCCATTATTGTAAACGCGATTGAAAGCTGCGCGATATCAGCGAAATTAGAAAATTAATCACCGGGTCACGATAGCACGGAGAACCACACGCATATGACTAATGTGCAGTGAAGTTGTGGTTGTCAACAGTTGTCAACGTTGTGATGTGATCACTTTGGAGGACAGATTGTACTTTAGGCAATTCTACTGACAATTTGTGTACGTTTCAAAAAACAATTAACAAATTTAGTTTATAAAGGTGATTAACTTGTTTCCATTTAAACCGAAGAGACAAATGGCTAATTGGCGACAAAAAGAAGAATTTGCTCAATATTAAATAGTAGCTACTTAAACATATTTTAAAATTTAGAACAATGGCTGATATAATAAACAATGAAAACTAAATGTAATTTTAATCAACGATGAAATTAATTTCCTAATTATCAGATAATCAACATAATCAATATTTTTAATACGAACTGAGATCAGGATAGGATAATATAGCTGTAAGTGTTTCATGTTGCCTATTGTAACTACCAAGAATATCATTGCAGAAATTGCAATTAAAATTTGCATTAACAATTTCTACGCCATTCCAAATATAGTAAATCCTGAGTATTCAAGCCATTCACCTCTTCTTCCTTTTTCAACATTCGTTTTCTATTAGACTACATCTTCGTCGCACGTCCTGCTACGTCATACTTGTTTTAAACCTAAGTTAGCTTATACTTATACATAGCAACAACGAATCCATACATTCACTTCTTAAGCGGTTCCTGCGCACCTTGAACACAACGGCATACACATGCGAACGTCTCGGCTGAGTCCGCAAAGTAGAAACTACTTTTAAAAAGGCCGAGCGTGTACGGCGCATGCGCCGCGCACTTTTCTTGCGGCCGGCCGCGCACATAGCCGGGCCGCGCGCGTGAAGAACTACTTATCGTGAGTTGTACGCGCAAAGAAATTTCTCCTCTGCCGCCGCCGCCGTCGTCGACGACGTAGTTGCCGCCGTCTTCAGTGGAAGCGCGACTTCGGCCAGGCGGTGTTAGTGCGCGCCGAAGACAAAACGCGGGCGGAATTTAGCGAAATCGCTGTGATTCCTTGCGCTTACTAAACGAATAAATTAATTTTCTTCAATATTAATAATCTTGTGACAATGTTTATCGAATGTGAGTTGTTTTCAATTAGAACTTTGTGATACTGTACATACTGATATTTAACATGATTTTGAAGTAGTTAAATTACAACTAAATTGATATTACATTACAAAATTAGTTCAAAGTTTTTAAATCACATAATTATAATTGCATACGTATGTGGATTATATGCAAGTGCAAAATATATGAGAAGTGAGTGTATGAATCGCGTTGGATTGCTGGAAATTTCGCCAAAGAGACGTCGCAATCGGGTGAGTAACAAGATCGCCCTCTAGTGCAGTTAGTCGCTTGAGCGTTGTGCGCGCATTGAAGTCACCAACATTGCGCACTGCGAGAACTTGATTCATAACGTGCTTTACAACCTCGGCGTGATTCGAAAACTTGAATCATTAGCTGTATTACGTCAAAGTAGAAATTTTAAATTTATTACTTATCACACCTACATTACACGTATTCTTGGAAGAATTAATTAAAACTACTCATAGCCATAGGATGCTCAATGGACACAATGAGCCGGACGTTATATTGACGGATTCCTTGTTTCTCAGTTGATTGTTATATTCTATTTCCTTCTTGTTGGAGTCAATATTTTATGAAGGCAATTATCCAATTCCATAATTGTGCATTTCCTGGAATCGACTCGCATACCATGTGTGCAGTGAATGAAGAACGAAGAGTGCGAATCGCGAACGAACGTTAAAAAGTAGTTTAATGCAATGCGCTGACTGGCGCGATTCGTCAAGTCGAACAGACACGCTGCGCTGTACTTAGGTAGGTAGTTGTACGCCAAAGAAGTGTAATTCTGTGTTAACTGGCGCTGTTGCTGCTAACTTTCTATACGTCTCTATGGCCGACTGCCGGCTCATTCTGCAACTGTATCGTTTGTGCGCCATACCACTCGACTTCCAAGCCAAGCGTACTGAACGTAACTGTGTTGCGTGTGGACAGTGGACGGACACGGCTTGTATTGCAATTTTTATATGAAATTTTTATATGTTCATTGAGAATGATGTCTTATTAATACTTATTATAATTGCTCTGTTTTGGAGATTTTACCTGTAAATGTACGGTATACTTGCGATGATCTGATAGCAATATTGAACCACTGAAACTTATGAACAATTGACGGATTTGTTTAAGGCGGAAGACTAATCAAGAATATTCCTACTTAACATGTCTCGAATACTACAGACGAAGAAATACCGAATGAAGAAGTGAACATAGCCAACTTTCATATTATTACAATTACTATATAATTGTTAAACATTTCATTCTTTATGAATTAAGAATCAAATTTTTATTAGAAATAACTTTAAAACTTTATTATCGTGACCAGCAGGTACGCGTACGTGAGGCAAATATTAAGTGTATATAAATGGAGAAAATAACAGAATATGAATGTTGATTGCAAGTAAAGAATTTACGCACATTTGCACTTGATGTGTACGAACATCACGAATCATACAATAGCAACAACCACTATGATTTTTAGTCATGTCAGTGCAGAAGAAACAACAGCTGAAAAGACAATGAAGTTTTTTAATGTCTTTTTCACATTGCATGCCTCACGACGTTGTATGCACGACAGATTTCGAGTTGATTGTCATTGATTTGCGTTGAAAATAAAAATAATAAGATGCTTAATAGAAAATGTAATGAATAGTTTTAAATGTCACACGTCGTAAAGTTTCGATTCGATTGTAAATTTTATTCTTCATATTAAATCTTTTTATTATAGTTTTTGCAGTCGTGTTTATTTCATATTACTGGTATAGCTGTGAAAGCTTTAATCATTAAATAATTCGAGTTTTTAATTAATTTTCGTTTTGTAATCCCATTGCAGTTAGACGTATACATATTAATAGTTGTCGATTTCGGGCCAGACAAGTCTTGAAGTTTTCGGTCAAAAGGAAATTTCGTCAGCGGAAAACGGAAAACACGATCAATGAAATTGGTTACAAAAGCCATTCTTGGGCATGTGTTTAGCAATGAAACATGTTTTTGTGTGTGCATATTTTGTTTTACAAAGATATATTGCACATACGCACAACATGCATACTTACTTCAATGCTACAGATTTGCACGAACGATAATCGGAAATAACTGGATGGATTGCCGTCATCGATAAGGCGCCGGCCGCACCGTTTCGATTGACCTACTCTCCTACGTTTTGCTACTCTGAGCATGGGTTTCACAATAGCAAATCGAAAATTAATTAAAAAAATTGTTAGAAATTCAAATGAAATGGCGATTTATATGTTTTATTTTAATTATTAATGTGTAGTATGTTTAGATTTGCATCGGAATGACATAAATACGAATAGAATTCGCCGCAAGCCAAATAACCAGCTGAGTCTGGTGTAAGCGCAGATCTTTGTGCAAATGACTGAATGTATAAATGCGTAGTCGGCGAAGGCAACCTTCAATCGTGCTTTCTCATTCACCATCTTAATTCTACGGTTTGCTTCTCGCTTCTTAACTTTTGTTTCATTCCATTATTTAATTGAGCAGGTGAATGACAAACTTAATAAGTGAATGTATGTAAAATTCACAAAACACAGTTATGCTGCGCTGATAGTTTGAATTTGTACTTATTTGGATTTGTATGGTTACCAATAACGTTATAGTTTGAACAAAGAAACAAAGAATGACCGCAACTTCTATTTCAATAACGAACTGGTACGGCGCTTACAATTTGTTTGGGAGAGGGCATGATACGTAACAAGAACAAATCTTTTGCGAAACTGCAATCACGTACGTGAACCTCGCCACACGTTTTTAAATGTGAAAGGTGATTAGGTATTTCTTATTACACCCAATCCGTTCATGATGTAGATAGAATCCTTGGTGTTGTTCATAGTTCATAAACAATTCTAATTTAAATATTGAGGTACTTATTCTCAATGGAAATTACTTGGAAGAGATTTTGTAATAATTTGTTACTGATGTAATTGTCAATAGACCAAATATTATATAGTTTTGAAACAATAAATCTTACAAGTATGTAGCATGTACTTACATATACATTGCCAATAAATATGTTTAGAGAGTGACAATAATGTAAACCTGTACACGGATACTTTAGCAGCCCATTTCTAATGAATTATGTACATAAATCAAATGTCAGACATAAATTTCAAAGTATCTGGGTGACAAAGAACGAAATCAGTGCTGTACTGTGTTTGAAATTGATTAAATTATGGTCTCAATTATATTCGAGCGGTAGTGCAGAATGACGAATAATCTATTTGCGATCTACTTGCAAAATGCGAACAGCTATACATCAAGTTGGGGTTACCATGACACTTGTTTATGTTGTTTATATGTACATACATTATTTAGTCCAGCGTATTTTAAGTAATAACACGCAGACAATGTAGCGCAAATTTCATGCTTGGTAACTACACGCGCCATACACCACACTGTCATACGAAAATCATAACTAGCACTAATTAAATACGATTACAAGAACAACTTAATTTCTAAATGTAGTAACTGAATGGCTAATCAGTGCATAAAATTTAAGCAACCAGCATAATCAAATAGTAACAGTAACATTTAAAAACCAGACTATACGTAACAAATTCCGATATCTTCAAAAATACACAAATCTCTGCAATCGTAAACGGTATGCTCACCATTATCGTAACGCACGTACCCTATTTCTATTATGGACACATTGCTCAAAAGACACATACTTTTCAAACTATCAAAGGGCACATAGCTAATGTCTAATTTGCGCCATGCAGGTATTGCCAAGTCAAGAACCACATCGGCAATATGATTTTTCGCCCAACCAAAATATCGCAACGTGTCGGAAGCAATTTGTACTTCGCGCAGATCTATGTTGCGTGCCAGATCGATACGTTCAATGTGCATCGGCAATTGCCGCCATTCGATATGCCGGAAGCAATTGCCGGCGAGCAATAACACGCGCAATTCGGGCAGACCAGCGAACG
>JARJDR010007235.1:0-13483 GCA_030264135.1 Myllaena sp. GC000078 | reverse complement strand
TCATAATAAGCCGGCCGATGGCACAAGGATGTGGATTTGTCGGCACACCGCGATGGAAGTTTTTTTCGTTTTCATTTCATGATAATGAAAAAGTGATTAACGAGCGTTGCATTAATCATGGCGCCAAACCAACCAACTGGCGCCGGCGTCGGCGTCGGCGTTTGGCTATTACTAGTGGCGGAAGTTGGAAGCGGCTGCCAACACCATCACCACACCCCTACATCTCTAGCAGGTGATTGTGCAGCTCTCGGCCGTGTATTAACAGCGCAGCCAAGGATATGATGCCACTGTGACGATATTAATTTCATAAATTATGAATGAAGCAAAATCCACCATTGAGAAACGGCGAAAATGCGACGAAGAAGCAATGAAAAGCAAGGAAATGAAAAAACGGGAAACAAAAGGATGTCAAGAATATAAGGATCAAGGTGGTTGCGATCAAAGCTCCAATTTGCATATAATGAAAAATGAAACAGGAATGAAAATGTTTCAGAGAATAATAATTATGAAAACCGCCAGGACTACAAATGATCTAGAATCGTTATTATATAAAATACTCTTAAACTTTAGACGGTACTAGTAAAATAGTGTTAGATTTGTCATTATTCGTTAATGTCGTGATTTAATTGCGGTTCATTTCGCTAGCTCGATTTTAGATCGTAACCTTCTGCGCTTCCGCTTCGTTATCTCACGTACAAACACGAATTTCGTACGTCAAACACTGCGCTCACTCACTTGATCATTATTCACTACGGAGTGCTACGGAGTACGCGCGCAAGGGATGAATCGTGGGTGAAATGTGTTTGTTTACGTAGCAACCGTGCGAACCTGGATGCCATTAAAACGTTCGGTTTGTTCGTTCGTTCGTTCGTACGCGACGGAAGCAGGTCGATCGGAAGATCTCTGAGATGATGAAGCACGCCGCCGTCGGTGACGTAACGATATTGAAGGAAATTGTAAATATTTGATATCGTTTTCCTGTCAGGTGCCCATTATCAGCGACGCATTCATGCCTTGTTCTTCTGTTCATGAATGTAATTTCGATATATAGTTGAATATTTACAGGGGCAAGAGGAAAGATTAAAGGTTAATCGAAATGGATCAGGGATGAATATTATATTAATATTTTAATAGAAATATATAAATAAAAATTTCTAAAGTTGAAAAACTGATTGATGTTGAACCAAATGTTCATAAATGTTTCTCTTTTCATTTTTAAATGCAGAGTGACAGTTTAATTTGTAATGGTTCAATTTTCAATGTGATTCTGCTTAATTCCATTCAATCACATTCATTGCTTCATTCATTCGTCATTTCTACACCCACATTTGCAGTGAAACATTTGCATTTATAGATGTGATACGACTCGATTACAATGTGCACAATGGGGAAGGATTTATATGTGTGAAGAGCTGACTTCAAGCCAACGGCGACGCGTCGCGACGTCGAGCGCAGATTAAAACCGAGACAACGCTTGTAAACTTCAAATATACAACAAATTCCGAAATGCAAATGTGTCTGATTTGAATAACCGTATTTAATCGGTCCGCACGGTCAGCATTATTACCAACGCCACTGAATTAAACAAATCACGGCCAATAATTTAATTTTATTACACATTATTTTATTTGAAGCACAATAAATGCAGTACGAATTTAAATAAATCGATAGCGAATTAAATTAATTCCTTGTTTTTATCCGATTTCAGCTATAAATTTCATACCTAATAAATTTCCATAATCATAATCATTTCGCCTGAAACGATTGCATAATTATTTCTCATATTAACCGATAAATAAATTACGAAAATCGATTGTTGTTGAAATTGAATATTTGTTAACAAAGGCACGCTATGCTTTACTTTGCTATTATTAGGTAGTGATTAATAAGCCCCAGCACCATTTCATTAAAGGCTAATTATGAAAATTGTGAATAACTAATAATTACGATAAGTAATTGAAAGCAAGGTACTGGAACATGTTGGAAATATCATTGCCATGTCGTAGAATATAACAGGATAAACATCGCAATAGCAAACATAGCATATACATACAACAACTATAATTCCTCCGACAATACGCGGACACAAATCGCGACGGCCATAACGCCCTCATGTTGATGGTTATTTTAATATCCATCATTCCTATATTACCCCCATAAACGTTACATGGAATGATGCGACTAAATAACAAGTCGATTAATGCACCATTTCGCGCCACTCGACGCTTTAATATTAAAACGGACACACCATCATCGCCGATCACTTTTATTGATCGTCTATTTTGCATCGCGCGTAAACTTATTCAATTGTTTACCTAACAAAACTTCAATTCTGTTAAATATGCTCAGGTATCGCCCAAATAAGCCAAAAACTTCCGGAAATTTTAATGAACCAAATTCCTTACCGTAGAAGTTGCAACCACCCCTTTATCCAACGTTATTTTTGATAACACACGAAATTCAGGATGCGCCCGAGGTAGCCGCCGAGCAGCCTGCATTTTTGATGTCCCCGCGGCAATCTGCGTTCGTTTCATGCCTGACAAAACAATTTGCTGCGCAGAAGGCCCTTCTGACGGACCGACCCACAAAAGCGCTGGGAGTCTTCTTTTTCTTTTTCTTTGTACTATAATTTCAAACGCAAATTATCTACATGGCGTACAACCTTTAATTAGTCGCTTTTTTCAGCTATCTCCCATATGATATTAGTTATAAGTACAGTCGCGTTTGTGGCGTGGAAAAAAATTACCATGAAATCAATAAGCATATAACACAACACATCCAGCAAAGTTGGTTTTAATTTGAATTCCCAAACAGGCGGCGCAAAGGCGTTAAATAAAACTTTTGCGCGGACTTACCTCGAAACTCCACCTTGACGATCTTCTCCCCCTTGCATTTCGGCACTTGGATTTGTTTGATGCGTATGGCCAACGACATACTTGGTGTTTTGGTGTTGGGTGCTCGCGAGCGAAATTACACTAAACAAAACTGCACTAATTAATCGAACACATAATCCTTGTTCGCAGCCATATCGCACAGACGCACCAATGCTGGGCGCTTTAACACCCCCCCGATATTAATCCGCGCAACGATGCAACAATCGGTTTTACTTGTTGAACACCCACCACCCCCGCTCGTTAGTTCGTTCGTTCGTAAAACCCCCGCGCGTGGACACGGGGTGTAGACGGGGTTGCGGTGCGTGCGCAATCGTCCAACGCTGCGCGGCCACTGCTTGACGTGGTCGTCGCGCCATTCGGTGGAGGCGCCGGGGAAAAGCGTGGAAAACTGGAGCATAACATCCACCCCCTCTGCGCGGGGGGAGGCGGGCTGTGTGGCGGGGGCAGAGAAGGGAGGAGGAAGGAGGCTGGCGGTTGGCGCGACCTGCATATTATACGCGTGCGCTCTCTTCCGATTCGGTTGCGGCGCGCTCTTTCTGCTGCTGTGACGCGCACAGACGTGATCTTGCGCCCGCGCCGCCCGCATTGCAAGAATGAGGAATGTAGAAGGGTAAGGGTTACACGTTGGAATGACAATATATCTTTAGGTTTGTTTCGATAATAACGCGAAATATTTGCATTGCATGAAATTCCACAAGCGGCGAATATAAAATAATCAATGGGAGTTGATTTAAAGGACAAAAGTTTCAATAATTTAACTATCTACGCATTTTTAATTTTAATAAATGAATGGTAGATAAATGGTGTAAAAGATAATAGCCGGGTGGTGTTATTATCATTGTTAACTCAAATGGGGTAGATATGAATGTACCTTTCGTAGATGTGGTCTGTGTGTTACACTGGGGACGTGTTGATACCAAATGATGATAATCCGCAGTTTTTTAATTTGCCCTTACCGTTTGATATGTGTTTAAAAGCTGACGAGGAAATCGTTAATTTCGTAGTTTCAATAATGCCAAAGGAACAAAGACGCAAATTACATGTTATTTAAATTTTTCTTCTTTTATTTTTATTTTAAACATTTGCTATTTTATAATACTAATATAAAATACCCACACTAAAATTATCTATGTATTGCCTATTAAGCAGGCAATCAAATAAAACCCTGCTTTTAAAATCAATGTAATCAATAACAAAAAAGATACAACCATATAAAATTAAATCCATCTTCATTAACCTTGGGAAACGGTAATGAATCGGACATGACTCGCCGCAATGCAATTCACACAACATAACATCAGTCATTCTTCGGACTTTATATAAAAACAAATAACAAACAACCAGATTTTCCTAAATAAATAATTCTTTAAAAACGTATTTTCTATATGCGAGCTTAATATTTGTCATTTGAAATAAAGTATTTGTCATTTCATAGTTATTACGGTATTTGGTTAAATAAAGGACAACATAATACCCGTCACACATAAATAAATCACACACCCTACTACACATTCGGGACCTTTTTTCCAACTCCCAAAAGTTATCAATTCTCGCATGCTACACGACATCCTTCATATAAAATATTAGCGAAATGTATGTCTGCGCGGAAATGGGCGGCATTTACCTCTCTCCTCATCAAATTACCTACTTATTCATAGTTAAGTAAAATTACTATAATAATTATAAATTACTGTAAAGAAATTTACCATCATGTCTTACTCGTGGCGTCATAGATATAAGTATAAATATAAGAAAAAAAAAATTTAGTTACATTCGACCGCTTCGTTCTTTCGTGCTGGTGAGCAATCTATAGGCGGGTAGAAAACAGCCAGCAGTGGAGTCGACCAGCTGGGGATTCTGCAGCGTGTTGTCCACGTTCCCAAGCGACGTGTAGCCGTCATCGTAGAGCTCACAGTAAGGCACCTTGTAGTCGATGAGATAATCCCATACATGCGCAAAGCCCCAATCTAACAATGGGCTGACGCGCATTATCGCCGGCCAGCCGTTATCAGTCGCCTGAAATTCGCGAAAACCATACACACACCCAACCATGAATAGTAATAAATGCGCAATTAAAATTCAAAACTATGCCAATTTGGATAGTACCTGAAAATGACGTAGATTCGCTGAAAACGGATCCGTGCGCCGCGTGCCCATCAGACACGCCTTGAGATGTGGCCGCTCATGCAGCACCGCGTCCAGCGCGTCCTTAATGCCCGTGCGCAGCGTGTGCACCTTCAGCGAGTAGAAGCGCTCCAGCTTCGCGATAAACGCGTCGACTTGCGCGAACGGCTTCGCCGACTGTACGTACATGCAGAAAACAGGCGCCGAGCAATTCGGGTAATAACGCTTCAGTACCACGAGCATCAAATGCAGCAGCACCGTGCAGTCTTTGCCGCCGTTGAAGCTGATAAAGACGTTCTCCGGTTGGTAGATTTCGAAGCATGTTTTGATGTGCTATGCAAGAACATTTGCTTTCTAATACGTCTAAATTCACGTACTTTCTATTTTCATGCACACAGGTACTTAATTCAAATCTCTATTTTCTTTTATAATGTTTCATTGAGTGGGCAACTGTGTCAAGGGTAATACTGGCGTTATTATATTTTTAATTTTTATGGAAAGTGATATCGACTTTTCACATCTCGCGGGTGGTAATCGGTGACATTATATAAACATGGGAGTGCTTTGCATGCATTTTTAATGAAATTTTTCCTCGCACATTTCTATAGAAATTGCGCCGTAATTGCAAACCGCAAATAAACAGTTCCAAAAAGGGTGTAATGTATAAGTATCATTTCCCGGAATTTTAATTGTAACATTATTACGTTTCTGCCAACGCAAAACATGCGTTTCTGCAAAGGAATGTTGTGTTGAATTTAGTAATAATAACACCATTCCGCCGACATGTAATAAGAGTCCAAACGTAATGTTGAAAATTACAAAATGAACCTTGAACATTTTATCTATTAACCCATGTTAATTGTTTTCAACATATTCAACTGTACGTCATTTAAATTTAAGCTTACGCAAACATAAAGTACAGAAATTTTTAATTAAAACTCACTTGTATCGCTTCCTGAATAAAGGCACTGCCCGACGACAAAATCCGCTCCTCGTTCTCTTCGTCAACGACCCAACTCGCCTCCAAGCCCCCCAAATGCCCCACGATATGCTCTTGTAAACTGTTGATCTCCTCCAGCCGGCTGGACGACACCACAATCTCGTTATCCTTCACCCGCCGCGTCTTCACGCCATTTTCGGAGAGTAACAACCCCTCCATATACGCACTAATCTTCTCGTCCTTCGGCCGATAATTAAACACTTTCGAATAGACTGGTTTCCGCCGGTAGAATTCAAGACGCCCTAGCAAACATTGAAAATCTGCGTCCGCACACGAATCGTAGTCGACGAAATAGAAGCGATGTAGGGTGAGCACCCGATTGCGGCGTTCGTGCACCACGCGGAAGGGTTTAAAGTCGGTGTTCGCATTGATTTCACCCGATTTGCTCCCATCCGTCGGATGCTCATCGTACGCACCGACGGCGGCGTTGAATACAGCACTAGTTAATCGACCGATTACGATGACAATATCATAGGAGCGTAGAAAGTCTTTGAGGACCTCCTCCAGCGTGGTGTCATCTTCCCGCCGATGCGCCACGTGCACCAAATAGTCCAACGCTTCAATCGCACGTTGCAGTTGGGAGAAGTACTCTTGTTTTTCGCACGGTACCTGCTGAACGGTGTCGTCGTCATCGTCGTGGTGGTCGCTGCCGACCTGCAGGTGGATCACGGCCGCTGTCGTGAACATATTGAGAGAACCGCACGGTGTGTCGACATTGATGTGTTTGCACCGCACTTTAAGCGTTTACGCGCGCACGAATGGGTTGGCCATCGCCGTGGATTTCGCGAAAGAACCAACGAACAGCTGACACGACACGCGCCGATATTAGCATATCGCCCATGCCGCACGTAGTGACGAAAGGGTTACGAAAGGTACCTTGCGCGACATCTCGAAGCAATGCTCGACATCTACTATTTTAACCTCTTGTTGTTTGTTATCGTCGCACGTTTTCTTGCAAACAAGTGTGAATAGTGATATAAATCAATTAAAATGCCTGCAATTGCAAAGAACAACAATTGCCTCACGTACAAGGGTAGCAATAATCTCCGCCAACGGCTGACATTATCGATATTGAGCGGTAAACCGGTGAAAATCATTGATATTCGCACGTTGAGCGACGAACCTGGACTAAAAGAATACGAAGTGAGTTTAATTCGCCTTCTTGATAAGGTAACGAATGGAACATTCATTGAACTCAATGAGACGGGCACGACGCTTTATTTTCGACCGGGTTTATTACACGGAGGTGATGTGGAGCATGATTGTAACACTCAGCGATCAATAGGTAATTATATCAGTGATTCTACTTGGGATTCTTATTAATTATAATCATTCCCCTGCAGGATATTACCTTGAGGTACTTCTCATGCTGGGAGTATTTTGCAAAGTCCCATTCAATGCTACCCTGAAAGGAGTTACAGCAAATAATATTGACCCATCTGTGGACCACGTAAAAATCTCAATGATTTCTACATTGAAGAAGTTCATCCTTGAAGATTCAGATTTGGAATTGAAGATTATAAAGAGAGGTAAGTTGCACTCTTGAATATGGGATTTATATTAATTTTGTGTTGTGTTTTCATATAGGTATGCCACCATTGGGTGGTGGTGAAGTCAACTTGAAATGCCCGATACGAAAAGCCGTGCGACCCATTCAGCTCTCGGACAGCGGCATGGTGAAACGTGTCCGAGGCACCGCATATGCTCTGCGAGTGTCGCCGGCAATCGCCAACCGAATGGTTGATACGGCCAAAGGCGTTCTTTTGAAGTTCTTGCCCGACGTGTACATCAATACCGACCAGTGCAAAGGCAAAGCGGCGGGTAACAGTCCCGGATTTGGCATACATCTTGTTGCCGAAACGACTGAGGGAATATTTTATTCAGCAGAACAAGTAAATTATTCTGTACTATTGCCATGCAAACTTTTACCTATTATTGTGTATTTTCTTAGGTGAGTAAAGATAATCTCAAAGGCGGAGATCCATCACTCCCGGAAGATATCGGGACAGCAGCAGCACAACGCCTCCTGCAGGAAATCCACCTCGGCGGATGCACCGATTCGTGCAGCCAGCCGCTGGCATTACTCTCCATGGCGTTAGGGCCGAAGGACGTGTCGAAAATCATTTTGGGTCCGCTCTCCGAGTACACGATTAGTTTCCTACAGCATTTGCATGAATTCTTTGGTATTACTTTTAAAATTGAGCCCGCCACGCAGGAGGATGACGATGATGATGATGATGCTGGCTCGGGGTCGAATAAAGTTAGCTTAACTTGTGTCGGTATCGGTTATACAAATTTAAGTAAGAAGACTATGTAAATATCTGTGAAGTTATTTATGGTAATTTTGTTATAAACGTGCAACAATTAAAGTGCGATTCAATAAACAAGACTTATTAAAATCCGTTGCAAAACAACAAGGTTAGGTTAGGTTTTCTACATGTAACGTGTTAAATTAAAAGGGAGAGATAGAGAGAGAAGGGCATAAAGTTCGCAGCCACTGTGGCATTTAGCGCCATCGTACTATCTTCTGCGCACCCATTGCATTGCAAGAGCTGCCATTACTTGCAATAAGAGGGGGAACCGAGGCGGCGTGCGGTGTTCTGGAATGTTAAACGGCACCGTTTAGCACCTCATAAAGCTGTCATCGCCTCGTCACGCGCGCAACCCTTGCGCACCTGTGCCGGCGCTAGCGCCACACGCGGAAGTAGGTCAACATTGCGGTAGGTCAGGGAGCGTAGCATGGGTGAATTTTCAATCACACATAACTTTGTCATTTCTCAACCGATTTCGATGCGGAAAAAAGCACCTGTGCCTACAAATCAACGCGAATCACAGAGTACCATTTAAAATTCTCGATTACATTGGAAAAAGTGTTTAATTTACACACTCCACAATAAGTTGCTTTGATTTCTTAATTTAGGCTGCTTGAAATGTCTTGCGATGCTTTTTAGTAGCGAAATGGTATAGTGCCGAGAGGTGATTGAAAATACATCATTTAATTTAGAATTTTGGTAACTCATTAGTTGACTACAATTAAATAAAGAATAAATTACGAATCTTCTAAATTTTGAACCGATTATGGCTATAGTAATGTGTCTCCGAGTTCAGAAACATCTATTTGTGCTTTCATCGTTGGTAACTATGGGTTTTTGTTCGAAAATCGTATTTAATATCATCCTCGATATGTTCGACGATAGGTTTGATATCTTGCGGTTGATGCAAAACAAATCGGTACTTATCAAACGCTGCATGATTAACCGCATAAGGCTTGAGATATTTTTTGGGATAATAATAGCTGACGATTGGTGCGTTAAATTTCGCTGTGGTTCCAGCATGCTGTGAGGGATAGATGGTATCACTGCCGCTGCCAAATAGCCAATCAAACCATCCGGGTTGCTGCTGCTGTTTCTCGTAGGCAATAAGATGGTCCAAAAATTCTGGATTTAGTAGAAAATACGATTTGCCAGTGTGTTTGGTTGGCAAACCATTTTGATGCAAATCCAAAGTTGTTGTCGGACTTAGCGGTGCAATCGCTGCATGCGTATCAGTGAGGTGCTTCAATTTTTGGGTTGATGGGATGTAATCGACGTGCTTCGGATAGATGAGCACCGGTGGGTGTTTCTTGTGGAACACTAATTTCGTTGGTTTTCTATGGAAGCAAAAAATGGTAATGTTAACATAATAATTACTGGCCTACCATAATACAGAGCAAATGATGATGAGACATGTTGAGTGTTGAGCTGATTTCTGTGTTAATTTTCAGAGAACTTTCAAGTTATTTCGCGAAAGTGCAATTAAAATAATATAAAAGTTACATAAATCTTATCTAATACAAATTATCTATTGCAAATTTCTAAAATGTATTAATTTTGAAGTTTCTATAGAATAAACTTTAAATTCGAATATCGAATTAAGTAGATTATGAGTTACATAAATTGAGTTAGTCTACTTAAATATTTATGAATTTAATACGTGAAATGGATTCAATTATAGAATTAACGAGTACTTAATTGCGCTTGTTCCAATTAGTAATGATAATAATAATTATATTTTACACGATTTCGTAGTGTAGTCATTTCATGTGTCGAGTAAATCAAAGCCAAGTAACAGTAGTGCTCAGTTATTAATTAACCTTCTATTTTTCCTTTTCTGTTTATGTATTTGCATTTCTTTGAAATTTCAAAATTGCAATCAAATTTCTTTCGCCGGTCGGTTCGATGTACTATTACGTGAAAACAAATTAATAAAAAACGGTTAACTAAATGAACTTCCAATGAGCGTAAATACATATGTATTATTCAAATAACTACCGTTAATCACAAATGTGTAATCTCTTCATAAACTATTACTCATAGAGCGCTACCGGCCAACCACTGTGCCACAGCGTTGATTGTATTCGCGCTTAGGTATATAATACCACATAGAAAGTGAAATTTTAATCATAATTATGAACGAATTACCCGGAGGTGCATAAATAAAATAATGTATGTATAAGCATTCCGCTTCATCACATTTTTTTTACGACGATTTATTATTAAACACAGTTATTGTTCCCATCAAACAGATGATTGCATTAATTTACTCTCACCTCTCACCGATCAACATTGTGCATTACATCTTCATCTATCACAAATGATTTATTTCTACTGAATTATTACTTCCGCTTTTTATAAACTTTATAAACTTGTAATTGTGATTAATGATATGTCCTTGCTCAAACGGTGTTGTTGCACGACGTTTAACATCATTAAGTAATCTAGCTCGTTATATAAAATCACTCAAGTTGAATTAGAAACAATAGCATAGAACAATGCACTCTACTCGAAGTGCAGTATATGTATTATCAATTTCAGTTCATTAACATTGACTTTTCTCTTTCCCTCATCAACGTGCCAATGTTTCATATAAATCAATGCTAACGTTCGCCATGTACTTCATTAGCATTGAATATTGACAATGTCGAAAGTGAAACAATACACTAATTAATAATTGTTCGTGCTCTTGTGTTCTGCCAATTCAATAATCATAGGAAACGATCGTGTCGTTTATTAACAATATTCGCGTTCATATTAATTGGCACTTTCCAGCAGTGCATTGAGTATACATAAGCGGTAATTATTATCAGACAACTCACCTGTAATAGATCGTTCCCGGCCCGCAGTGCGTGTGGATCACGAGCTGAGCAACGATGATCTGCAATAAAATCAATATTTAGCAAAAATTCCTCTTTTTATCAAATTAAATCAATTTAGTCATTCCAAGAGAAGTTTAAATATCAATAATAAGTGGTACTGACCAATTGTAGTAAATCAAACCGAGGAAGGAAGCACCGGTCCATCTTCGGCGGACAGGAAGTAAATGGTGACTGCCACACGCGGAGCGCACTACAAATCGTCTTCACCTCTTCTTCACTTCTTTGCGCACAATGGAGATGTTGCCAAACGACTGTTGATGATGATGCGAGTCACAAGCAGGCGGCGACCATCTTCATACTAATGCAACATACGTAGTACGTACTCTTTGGCGAACGTGTACTCCATCGAGCACATTCGTTCTAACTTTTCACCCATCTGCTGGTTGCCCACATGGAGATAGTGCCGCACACAACGGGTGCGCAGTGAGACGGGACAAAACAACAAATGCGCGAAAAAATCGCAGAAGCGTTACGATGACTAACTATTAACGCACTGGACTGAAGATAAGCATGGTTGCCATAAAGCGCACACATTGCTGATTAAGATCATCAAGTATATATGGCCACCCTGGTGTGTAAATTGAAACAGGCTGAAGCAAAAGAGTTTAATGAGCATTAACGAGTTTCGAATCGCTGCACGGAGTTGGCAGCATTATAAAAGAGCATCAACAAAGAAGAAAGAAGAAAGGCATATCGGTGGACGCATTTTCTGATTGCATGATGCAAAACGCAGTTTTTCTCTATGATTATACGCGTGTGTTGAATCTGTGCATCCAATTCAACGCATATTGCGTTCAGGGTCGAATTATGCACTATTGATTTAGGCTTGGTTGATTTAAACGAAATTCTATAGCGGTTGTACTAAGTGCACACCTGTTTGGTTTTCCTCGATGTCATTCGCATCATTATTAATTCACTTTTCTCGTATGCGACTCTCGCTTTCCGCTCATTTCCTCCAATGATTTCTTTTCTCCGCTGCATATCCATCCATTGCATCGCTGCATCCTATGTGTATGCACTTACCTATATCATTATATCATTTGTAATCGTTTAAATAAAACACACATTAAATATAATAATAGATGTCTATAGCATACATGGAAAGAATCGCATGCGCATTTCTTTCTTTCTTTTTATGACTCTCTTTGACTTAAATCACTCGATTGTAAATTGGAACAACAACTGTAGGCTTTTCCATCCTACAGTGTATTCTCGTACCGATCTACGTAGAATTAAAAGAAATAATGTACGTATTGAAAGAAGAAAAAAAAACGTTAACAGATTTCACGACACGGGCGCGTGCCATAAACGATTTGTGTTGACTCTCACCTGCCACCGTGTATTGGCGGTGATTATCTAATCATGTTAATGACTTTAGATCACTCGAACGCAAAAGGAGAGGAGAAAAACGAGAAAAAAATGTAAGAGAATTAAATCTGAAGGCAAGAATGGTAACAAAGCGAAAAACGAATGCAGAACTACATCGTTAGCGTCAAATTGTTGATGATGCTCTTGTCTTTACTTACCATTGTTAATTTACAGAAAGTAAGAAAACAAAAACAATCAATAGAAATGGCTGCAGTTGGAAAATATATTAAATTGCAAGCCACAAAGAATAATTTAGTACGCAAATAATTCGCGTCGTTCATAGTGGGGAGCCTATCATTGCATAAGGAAATGGCATCAAGGAAGGAAGTTGCGAGAAGAAGCGAGGCAAATGCATTTTGTAATCTAAACTTGAAAACGCGCATTATACATAGAATTTATGCGTTTGTTGCATCTTGGCAACGGTCGGCCTGTGGTCAGTCTCCTCATCCGTGTCGGAACATAGACAGCGCATTCCATCGTCTTTCACCGCATTAATCATGGTTTAATTTCTGCATTCGTAACAATTACTATCCAATAAAATCGCAAATAAAATCATTGCGGTTGCAAATAATGAGCTGTAAATCATGCTGAGGTTTCGTAAATGTCGATATCGTCTTTTGTTCTAAATGCTTACATCTTTTTATTAATTTTCTTGTGGTTCTTGAAATTTGGGTGAACTGGATTTATGAGAAAGTAGATATTTCGGTGAATATGTACTTGATCGATCTCAAATTTCGATTGTGCATTACACCGATAGCTCATTAGTGGTGCATAATACTTAATTATATATACAGTAGAACTTCGTTATAACGTTCTCGGATATAACGTTTTCTCGGATATAACGTTCACCTCAGGATGGCCCCAAGTAATTTTCCCATGTAAATTTGATCGGATATAACGTTT
>JARJDR010007226.1:0-10180 GCA_030264135.1 Myllaena sp. GC000078 | reverse complement strand
AGGACGTGATGTGGTTTATCGATATACCTACGCGTGGGTGGAGTGAGTGTGCGTATGGCGTAGATGCACGCGAGCGCGCCAATGTGGTGAAGTGTTATAGAAACCCATTGGCGCGCGCGTACAAATTTGATGCACCATCGGCTCGGAAAGAAGAGTGAAGGGTTGAGCAGCAAGAAGAAGAATGAAGGATGATGGACCAAGCATCAAGCGCTGAACATGAATCAAATTCCTGCGGCTTGGCATTTTCTTTTGCTTCTTCGCCTTCTTCGTCCTTTTTTCCCTTTTTGGATGAGTTGCTTGTGCTTCGAGAAGCGATATGTCGAAGTCGGCGACAAAGGCAAAAAAGAAAACATGCATCGCATTGGCATGGTGTCAATTGGGGAGAGTTTTACGCGTTTTTCCGGTGAGAAAAAGTAAAGAGGTGTGTTGCTTTTTATGATGATTGATCTCTATTCGCTGGGTATTTGGGTTAAATAAAAAATGCAGATGAATGTTGTGCATATGATGCGTTAGAAAAAATCGTAATGCGGAAAGATTGTGCTGCCAAAAGGAATTATAGACGCGCACTTTGCATAACTCGACAGCTTGGAACCGATCCAACAACACGCGTTTTACATTCGCTATGCGCTTTGACACATAGCATATTTACGCCACTAAGTGCACAAAGGTATGTAGCAACAGTAGTGGCAGTAGTCAATATTTATAGATGACCATTCAAAAAGCATAAAATAATTCCTGATTTTTCACCAAATTGCAAATTTATTCGTTTGGAAAATGAAGAGGCAGACCAAAATTATACCAAAGCGAATTTCGTGGAAGTTAATGAGAAGACAGTGGCGAAGAGCATTGATGTAACATGAAACAACGTCCAGCAATTTCAATTCTTTTTCCATTACACAAAATGTCACGCAACGCACAATTATCCCCCACTGAGTGAGTAGTAGGTGGGACGCATGTGGGTCGCGGGTAGCTTATCGTTCCTTCCCTGTCCTATCGTCTCTGTGTAGTAATAATAATCTAGCGTGTGCGCGAGGCAGTGTGCTTCTATGATACGCGTTTGTAATTTCAGGAACGGACGACAATTACAAACATTCCCCGCGTGTACACGTGTCGCAGTCTTCATCTACCGAGTCTATCAATAAATCACTTAAATATCATACCATTATTTTAAAAGTAATTACTAATGTCTATAAATATACGCATAATTTTTAATTAATTTAATCGAAAGTGTTGAAACTATAGTATGTACTTGGTGTTTGGTGATTAATGAAAGTTGCTGGTTTCCTGTGTAGACCCTTCAGAGTAAAACATGTCAGAGTTGACCTCTTGTAAGCTTACGCAACACAAAACCTTTGACTTGGCGTGTAAAGGCGATGCGGACAAGATCGCGCACGCACGAGTTCAAAGTTAATCTCTGGATAATTATTCCTGGGCGCGGCTGGTGCCTATCGAGGACACGCGGCGAGGACGTGTGCACGCGTACACGAAGAAGAAGAAGAAGAAGAAGAGGAGGGTACAGGATAGGTAGTGGTATAGTTGTAGCGTGGGCGCGCCATAACGACGGGTGTCAGGATGAGAAGTGTTTCGGCTCCACCACGGTCACAATGTAAGCAAAACTAGCGATGATTACTTGAAGGGACCACCTATCTGCGTTTTAGCTGTTTGGCGTTATAGTCATGATTGTTTACTTGAAACTAAATTATACAAATTTATCGAAGTTGGATTTTATATAAATTACATGCTTCACTGTATATTTTATTATTAAATTGTATGACAAAGAATATAATAACATTTTATGTGTTGAATCAGTGTATGTAATAGAAATGTTGCTTTTCGATTCCTATTGACATGTTCGCAATATAAATTCAATTAAAGTATGCTGAACAAAATAATTATTTATATTTTTAACGCAACGTCGAATATTTTAATAGTAAACCGAATTTAATTCGCGAAAATGGGAAATAATTGCTTTGTTTCCACATCAAAATTTATAAATGTTTTATTGCAAACATTATTAATAGACTTGTGGACTTTAAAAGGATTATATTTATTTACAACGATTGCAGACTAGGTGGTTTTAGTGAGGATTTCATTTGATTGATGTGCATTTGATCCAGTCTGCATTAACAATGTCAAACGTAATTAAATGACATTCGGGACACGCAGCAAATCGATTTGAATATTGATGAACGCAAAGTTTGCTTTCGCATAATGCATGCAAAACACTAAATTGCCTGCTACAACTTTCTGACATTTACATCCTCCGATTCTATTAATCAACCCTCTTGTTTTTATTGCGAGAGCTTCTGAGCGACATAAGTAAGTTTCGTAGTCATTCACCGTTAAAACCACCAAACTTGAGCAAGATTGAATCAGCATACTCAAAATAATTTCATTTTGAATTCACCATATTTTGTCAACCATTTTCTACGTTTAACAGAATATGGCTGAAGCGTGTATTATTTTAATGCATTTTCTGTAAATCCGCTTTTACTAATCGTGTGTGCAAACAAATTTACATACTCGCATAAATTTTAATCTGCAAATGCACCTTTATGGAGCAGTGCGCAAAATATAAAATTAAGGATTATGGCCGCCATGTGCATCCCTTTATGATCGCGGAGTGCAATTAAAATTTCCATTTAAACCTTGAAATTATTAAAATGTTTTGCAACACTCGTTGAATAATAACACTAACAACAAATAACACGAATGAAGCATCTCGGACAGAAAGTAGGTCCTTGTGCTTTGCGTCCTTGCAGCCCGTCTCTTTAGGCTTCTAGCAACCTGCAATGTCGCGTAAAAGGTTTTTTTTTCTACCCTAGGCGCATAGGTACAACACCACCTACTCGTCCTTTTTACATCCCTTCCGCCGTTGTCCTTCCTCCAGCGCACTTAATGAAGTGAACGCCGGGCGCAGGCGTAAACGCGCGCGCGGACCTTATGTTTCTGCACATCGACCGCGGTGGCATTGCGCCGCGTCGTCAGTGGCGTCGTGCTCTCCATCGGCGTCGCGACGCTCTATACTCTGTCCGCGCACCACCGACGGCGACGGCTCTCCTAACGACGGGGTTGGTACACGTGCGTGAGTTATTAACACATTCATCCGTGTCGCGTTTCAACGGAAGCATAATTACTTGCCAATCTATAACTGCGCGTGCGGACGACGAGAAAATAATTTCGAAGCGGTCACAGGACAAAGGTAAGCGTTATTAGCGCCAATCAGAAATTGAAGGCTAGCGAGGTGCGTGCATTTCAATAATCCACGCGCGCGCTGAAAGCAATTTTATTGCTGATGACAAAAGTTTGCAAGAGTTTTATCATCGTCATCGGTTCGCCGAACTTGCGGCAGGCGCGCGCATTGTGAATGTTCCAAAACGACGCACAATGGATGTGTAATGATATAGAAAATTGATGATTAAATACCTGTAAAATAAGAAGGAATACGAAAGTTTCTTCTTGTCTTTTGTAGAATTCCTACCTAGAAATGTATTTTATAAATATAAAGAAAAAGGAACTTATAATTGATATCGATATAAAGAATATATTGGTGTTCAAAGGTAACTCTTTCCGTCGACATTAACAAATTTTGCGTCGCTCATGACGTTTGACAAATAATTTCAGCCTTTTGTGCCTATACTGTTAACGCCCCGTTGTATTTGAACAGTATTTCAATCGCGTTTGTCAAAGTTGCTTGTGAAATTGTTGTTGACATGTTGTTTGAAGGTATGCCCTGCTAGGTCTTTTAATAATTACCATTTCAAACTGCCGAGTTTTCTATCGAATTATAAAGCTATGAAATGTTTATTATTTTGAGTAAATTAGTAAATAAATAAGGACATAACAATAACATAATTCAATCATGCGTTTATTCCAATACGCCACATAACTCGCAAATAAACATTAAATTGTTTTATTCCGCATCGGTATTCATAATTCATACAGCCTTGTTTAATTTTTGAGTGCGTTTAAATTAAGCCGCGAAGCAAAATTATAAATCGAAATTGCTACAACTTTGTTGCGAATCAAATTATCTACACTCGGCCTAAATAAACATCGGTCAGCCAGGACGAAACAATTTTTGGATCTCGCGCGCAGAACTTGCAGGACTCCGCTGGATATAAACCCGGAATATTTACAGTACGCGCTCTATATTGTTTCGGTTTTGGGTTACGGACAGTTGAGAAACGCCGGCTATCCGCTTGTAACGTGCGATTATTAGATTATTGCTGGCCGCGTGAGTGTATAATTTTATAAACGATTATAATTGCGCTCCCTTTCCCATCTTATGGGTTTTCTCATTAGCATGATTAAATTTTATAATTAATGTTTGAATTAAATTCTTATTTATATAACGAAATATTTAAGTGGTTGCTGAAATGTTTTAAATTATTTATATTCGTTGTCGTTTCTAATAAACGAAATCACCTTCAATACGTCGTAAATAGAGTTTCAATGACCTGCGCGTCCTTGACTCTGGCATGCGGCAATATCGTGCGATTCGCCTCCCTTCGCCGCTGCACGCGAAAATTATGCTTTCTTTCATAACACGCATACACATATTTTCCTACGGCAATCGATTTTCCACCAGCGCTCGAAATATGTCAAGTTGAACTCTTCGTACAATCAATCGACATTGCAAATCGGAAACACGAGATTTGAAATAATAGTATCTTTCGTTTCGATTAAAAGTGAGAATGTTGCACATCTTGGGGCGGCGGATATTGGATGAACAATTCCACTAAGCGAAAAGCGTAAATTAAACTCGGATGAGTTTTCGTGTGTGTAATTTTTTTGCTTGTCCACTTGTGCTACGCATCTGTTCAGGTATTGTGCGCCTTTCAGAACACGCGCCTTCTTGGTTTTCTCAACGTCGACGATGTCCTAGCCATGGCTCCAGTTCGGCTTGTATTGCGTGCGTGCGCCCGTCGCCTTTTCAGCGCCACGAACAAAGTTAAATCAAACGTTAAGTTAAACCAAGATAAAGTATACCCGAGGGAAGCATCATCGCGCTGCCAAGAAGGGAAAAAAGATGGGTTTATGTTTGTAATTTTTTCGCAAGTTTAAGCTAAAAATTAACGCGGGAATAACGTATGGTAGCCACACAGTAAGGATGAGGATTATGATATCATGTCGAGGACACCGGCAACGACGCAGAGTGATAAATGATATCAGTTGGGGGCGTTCATTAATGAAGATAACGCCTGCGTTTTTCCTTGTTTTTTTTTCATGTAGATGGCACATTACATTGGATACTTTACATGGAAAACATGCGAGCCGAAGGACATTAGCATTGCCTAAATTGAACCCGGAAAAGCTCGTGTTGGTCATGGTCGTTAGTAATTCTCTTTTAATTTTTCCGAGCTAATCTTTTTCGGTTGCTGATTCCTGATTGTCCAAAAATTACGCGAAATTCATGTCTTAAAGATCAAAGCAATCATGAGCGTGCTGTACAGTGAGGAGGGTGGTAGATTATTAAAAGTTGATCCTCAAAGTTGCAATCAGCATCGCATACGAAAATCTGCGCGCGCGTGATCGCAAAACTTCTTCGTTCTGTGATTGGCGGCTTTAAGCTGGCGACTGGCGCGATTAATGTTAAGCCCGTATCGTGCGTGACAACGACAAATCCGATACGGTGTGTCCTTTTTTTTCCGCATCAACCCCGAAATATGATACGAAAAGTTGGAGTCACAAAAGTTATAATGACGAAAAGATATCGCAAAGTCACGCAAGGAATTGCAAAAAGGATAGAATTGATGAGTTTCGAAACTAATTTTTGCAGGCCAGAAGCAACGATTATCGACGCCCGCGCGCGCAACTGTTAATTACTTTGTAGATTAACAAGTCCTTATGGGAATCGCCGAATCACAAACGCAATTAAGGTGTTGATGGTGTTTTTCTGCCTATTCCCATGGTTGTAATTTGTCTTCTTCTATCTGAATGTGTCCAACTTGTGCCACCACAATCTATGCGTGAAGAAAACGCTATTAAACATAAAATCTTAACAAGAAATCTCTTTGGTTAGACAAAAAAACACGTGTAAATTTCGAATAAATTATTCTTTTGTTGTTGTGGAAAACATATATCTTGACAATATAGTTAGGCAAAAATATATAATATAGAAAAATAAGCAGAGTATTGAACAGGATTGAGTTTCCATTCGAGATGCAGCACTTGCAACGTTGAAAAGACGCCATTATCGAAGCCATTCTTAAGGATTTCACTCACCGTTTCGACCGCGCGCTGCTCATATTTATTGCAACATGCAATCTGCATATGCCTCCTGCTGCTCCTTCAATACTCGCAAATTGACTTCAAATTGAAATTGAAATTGCCAGCAGATATCAATAATCAGTCACAATGTGGATGTGATCTGTAAACGCATCGAATATTGATGATATTGATGGATTGAAAATGCCATCGATTGGAGTAGCGTGTGCCGCTTATTGGCGCGACGTGCCACTAGCAAGCCATCACACGCACGCCGCGCGTCTTGGCGAAATATTGCAGGAAGGCACAATCGGGTTGTATAAAATGGTCTGATTTCGAATGGGACACGTCTGCCGTATGTGGCACACGCTCACTCGCTTGCACTGAAACGCAATCTGGGCTCCGAATAGAATATTAGATGAATGGGACTTGAACAATTTCTTCTTTTAGCCTCTCACATTTAGAAGTGATTTATTACAGAAGCATTGCATTGATAGAGAAAAAATAGGTATTGATTGAAATTTCGGATGATAATATGTGATTTAATTAAAGCTCGTCGATCACATTCCCAGCCTGATAAGTATGCAAACGATTTATAGTTTTTCATTTCCTGGATTTGTCTGCCGTTCGGTATACAAACTGCGGACGATATTGAAATACCGGACCAAATGCAGCACGGATGCATGGTGATATTGCATGTACGCGAATGCACATTTACACATCAATCGCCTCGTAACCACCACCACTGCCAGCCGCATTCATAATCGTACCGGTTGCACGGTATTAAATTGGAATGGCATTTAGATTGGAAAATCGATGATTGCCCTTCAGGTTGAAAATGCCAATTTAGTTGCATTTTTGCAAGTCATCTACATTTTATGCGTGAACAAAACATTCTTACCCACCATGATCTAAAAAACTAGCAGTGTAAATCGGTATGCAGATCGGTAAAAATTGTTAATATTTCACGGGTTGACATTAATGTGCCATATGAATTACGAGACTCATTTTACAAGCGTATACTTTGCATACAAGTATTTATCTTATCTAATTTCAACATATTGTTAAGACAAGCATGCAAACAATAACATTCTCAACCGTTCAACACTAATCATTGTGCGCATTGCTTGACTATATACTTACACATTAAGCATAGTAACGGACCTTGATCATTGAAATTGCTAGGTTCATTACCACGTCCGCACGCGCACGCAATATATTACGCTCACATCGCCTCAGCATCATTTCAAACCAGCCAGTAAATTATCTAACTCACTCACGTGCACATCAAATTCAAAATGCTGCTCGACAATAAAATCGTACATGAAATCCTTGTGAATAAGCTGAAGCACGACGGCTTCACGGTGGAGGAGACCACATGGCAACAACTCCACGACGGCGACGGCATTATGGGTGAGCACTTCCGCTTGCAATGCCGCGTGCGCTTAACAAACAACCCGACGCCCGAAACGCATTACTTCTTCGTCAAACGTAAATCACCCGAAGCGATTTTTGAAGAGATTCCCGAGAAAGTGCATCGGAAAGAAGTCGCCACCTTTCGTGCATTTCTCGCGATGGATATACCCATTGCAAACTCGGGATTACCAACTTGCTATTACACTGATGATGTGCAACTGGTAATGACTGACCTTGTGGTGGACGGCTACGAAATAATGACGACTCAACGCGTGGCCACCGATGCGGAACTGTTCTGCGTATTGAAGTGTCTTGCTGGTATCCACGCAGGATGCATCGTCTACGAGGAGCGTAAGCGGGCAGCGACGGGCAACGCGCACTTTGTGCTACCCGACGAGTTTCCCGAACCCTTCGTGGAGCTATACATGCGTCTTGATAGTGAAGCAACACAAAAGTACTATGGATCGTTCATGAAGGGTGTGATCAACGCTATCGATGTCTTCGGCCTTCCGCAAGTCCTGAGCAATGGAAAAAAGTTCAAGGAGGAAGTGTTGCGTTTCAACGAACTGCTGGCGGCTAATGCACGACCATCGAAGCGTTTCCGTAACAGTATTTGCCAATGCGACGTGTGGCCGGCAAATCTGTTCTTGCGGCGTCATCCCGATGGGCGTCCATTGCAGGCAAAGATAGTTGATTATCAAATCACACGCTATCAACCGCCCGCATTGGATGTGCTCGCTGTGATTGCACTGAATACGACGCGCGAGTATCGGAAGCAGCATTTGGAGCGCTTGCAAGCAGCATACTTCAAATATTTTGCAACGTATCTCAAGGATAATGGTGTGCCGCCGGAGAGCGTGTACACGTGGGAGGAATTCCTGGCAAGCTTTGAGGAGATTGAATTCATGGCGTTGATGCAGCAGAACGCCACCATTCCACTCGTTTATATTGAAAAACGGAAGAAGATCGAATTTCTTAACTCGGCCGATTGTCATAAGGTGATGGTGGAGGATCGCAGCCCGTTGCTGGTCAGATTTGCTGATGATGAGTATTACATGGCGCGGGTAAAAGATTGCTTGCTGGATCTCATGGATTACTTTGAACGCCATTAATCCAATGGATAAATGTACTATTATCCTTAAAATTTCCTTTTTTAATTGGAAATTGTGAAATTGGAAATGGTGAATTTTTATTTAATAATTGTAGCAATTAAATATGCAAATTGTGTTGAAAATGGGGTCCAATCGATAATAAAATAGAATTAATGAAGAAACACTCCCTCTCCTCTCTGTCTCTTAGTATTTGCGACGGCAAATCGGCGTAAATTGCGTACGGTGCTCGCCAATTACGCAAATCTTTATAAACCGACCGAGATTTTTCCGCGCACGCCGTGCATTTAATCTCCATTTATTTCTCATTATGAAAAAGAAAGCAGGCAGCTGCGACCGGCACGAATAATAACGAGAAAAATGGCATCCCGCACTTGCTGGCATGCGGATTAAAATTATAATTAATCGGCGTGCAATCAATCGCCTCTTGCCGTCGCTTCGTGACGTTGGCTGTCGAAATGAATTACGCCAATTTATACACGTTCCATTTGATTTTATTTATGTTTACCGCGCGTTTTCTCTCCTCTCTGCGTTGCCAAGCGTTTAAATTGGCAGGAACGTCCCTGAACCATTCGGCAGGTGCACGACGCGTAATGGATACTTAAACCCTTTCTTTTCCACGTGCGCACTGCGCGCTCTCCACGATTCCTGACAAAGAATGCGAGAGAAAATCCGGTCATAAAACTTCGATCGTAAAGTTTTCCGGGAAACTTTTTCAAACGTAAGCAAGCAACCGAACATGGCAGAAAAGAAGCTGGGAGTTTTATTGTTCTCTCATTTTCGGTGGCGGGCGCGGCGTCGCCATTCATTTTGGTGTTTTAAAAATGCGCCTTTCGTCGGTGTCCTCTCTCTAAACGTGTGCCTATTGTGTTTTAGCAACCGCCTCGGCGGTGTTAGCAACCGGAATGGCGATTTTTTCATAAAAGACAAAAAATCCGAGAATTTATTCTTTTCGGCGCTGCCATAATTGATGGAAATTTTTTATTTTTGTAACCGTATCTCTTTGTGTTCTACTGTTTGAAAGTACGTAAATTTATACCATGGTAATTCTTATTTCCCTAACTGTTTTACGCTTTTATCATGCCCGAAGAGAGTTTTTTTATTTGCAAATTTATGGACAACGGCGAATATCTTTATAGCTTTTCCTTTTGTCTTATAACTCCAGTACTTGCACATATAGTAAGATTCCTGCCGGACGAAGAATATGCTGATACTTATTCATTGTTATCTTTTTGCTTGCAGGTGAAATCGGAAGCGTCAAGAAGTAAAGGAACACGAGAGCACACATTTGGGCGACGCAATGGAAACGTTATACACGGCGCGCTTGCACGGTTTCCCGAATCTGACGCGCTCCGGCCTGGAGCCGGCGCTCTCCGAGGAGAGCGTCTTGAGTCTGCTCATCGTTCTCGGTAGCAGCATTTCGCTTGTCGGACTGGTGTTCGCCT
>JARJDR010007218.1:0-18834 GCA_030264135.1 Myllaena sp. GC000078 | reverse complement strand
TATGCATATGCAATGTGATCTCTCACTCGCACATGATACGATATACGGCTCAATGTATTTTAGATGGGAAGCTGAAGAGGAAGACAATTAGCTTGTCATTTAGTAAAAAGGAACGACCCCAGCGGGAATCGAACATGGGACCTCTTGCACGAGAAGTGCGCACATGACACACTATGACTGCTATGACAGTTGCAAATGAAAAGTTGGAACTTATATATATAGTGTGTATTCGAACAAATTTTCAAAAATTGATGCACTTACCTCACTGCGCTCCTTCGCATTTAGATGATTTCGATCAAAGTGTAATTTATTTAATGAACACAATGTATTCACATATGTATATGTAATTTGTTTCAATCTCACATATGCGGTGCAATTGTGTCAGTGAGTGACCGCGAACCGAAGCAAACGTGAATCTACGATCGTGCGTAAACATATCCAAAACAAAAACACTGGAAAAGAAATGTCTTCATTTTATACAACAAATACAATATGTCATAATATCATATTTTTAATTGTGATTAGATCATATTTGAATATATAATAATCATAATATTTATTGATTAAGAAATGACTAGTAAAATCGTGATTATTAGTGAATTAACCTGTAAATTGATTCTTTCACTTATTAAATATCTTATTTCAAATTTGAGTAGTTGAATCAACAAAGTATTATGTAGATGTAAATATAAAGTTAATATAAGATTTCATTCGCACGCAAATGAAATTACGCATGTGAAAATTTGTATAAATGTAACACATTATAGACAACATTATGTAATTTGTTACAATTACGCGAAACTTAGTTATTTTAAGCTCATCAAACTAATACAATATTAATGTAATGCATATCTTTTGTAACTGTTACAAACTGTCTACATACAATATGCAATAAAGTAATACATGATATAAGTCTTGAATTACAGATGCCAGTAATTGCATAAGTATAAACAACAATGTCTAATTAATACTCAAATTGTGCATATAATATTTATACTGCTACACATATTAAAATATGAATATGTTCTTAACATACTTGTAGTAATATAGCAAATAATAACAAACACAGACTATTTGAAAATCTCATCAATACCCATCAATCACTATAAATATATATACATCAATCTATTATACCATGTTAAACTATCAAATCAATAATATTGTGAAACGTAACTTAACAATATCAAATATTTCCTAATACACATCCAAACGGAATACATCGATACGCAGAGAAATTTTTGTCAGCGAAATTCTGCATAATCCATTATTGTTTATAGGTATCTATTCGATCATACCTAATAATAAATTACTATTAGAAAGCATTATATTATTCACAATAATAATAAATAATCAAAATCCAAGAAAAATGTACATTTGTAAAGCTATGTCATACGAAATTTTCATAATAAAGCATAAGAATTTGATTTCGAGTACGTTAGATAGCCATATTCGTATTCAGAAATGAGACTAGAAACACAAACATCTACTTAAATCAAATGTGCATCTATCAGAACAATATTTCCTCTTAATGCCTAATTTTGATAGTGTGCGATACGATTTTGCGAATGAGTATGACTGATGAAGAAAGCATTTATTCATGTACTTACACATATATATCAAAACTATGTTCAGAACGTTTGAAATTCAGATCTCAATACACTATGTATTTTAATTGGTTGTTACTGAACGCAATGAGACTTTTTGTTCATTTGTTCTATGTCTATTTTATGCACTTCGTTAGTACATAGAGTACCTTAGTATCACACTAACTTTTATCAGACCTTATGTATTACTTCTATTCTTCGTCTGTGGCTAATTACATCTCCAGCCACATAAGTATATCATTCATAAGTGTTGCTACTTGGTGTGTATGTGTGTGCCGTTTCTCGCAATGCTAAATTCTACATTGTCCTTGTTCTATCGAGAGAAGAAGTGGATGGTTTTGGCTAAATGCTACACTCGTCACTATCGTCGGAAACGATATCCTCTTCTTCCTCGTCGCAATCATCTTGCACGCCTTCCATATCAAGTACATCCAATTGTTGCGACAGCTGATCGTCATCGTTATTGCCTTCATCGAACGAGCTAGAAAAACATATAGAATAAGCGATATTGCATATATCGATTGCTAAGCATAATAAGCATTAACACAGAAATAAGAGTATTATGTTATAAATTAACAATTAGTAATGCCATCCGTTAAACACATTTGTTATTAGCAGAATTGCAATCGCAGTTAGTACGTATCATAAATATAAGTCGGTTTTAAATCCATTTGCAATTCAAGACTCTTCGTTAGTGGATTAATCACAATATCAAATAAGAAACAAATCCACCATCTCCTTACCCTATCAAACCCACAATCGTATTCCCTAGACACAAGCACAATAGTTATCATCCATCAATCATCCCTCAAAATTTTATCATCGAATTATTTATAGTATCTGAACGAAAAAAAATAAAGAAAATAATAGAGGAAGATGATTACGACAATAAATAATGACAAATGTAAAACAATACGGTAATAAATGAATTAACATGAGATAAAAATGGGCATGTCAATGATTACTCACAATGTAAATGAAATGTTAAATCAAAATAATGAACGCGATTAATTGACGTCGCTATGAGGTCATATGTACACTTACAGGCTGTTCGGATCGTCGGTCCCGCCTTCCTCAGCGACGAGCAGTTCGTACTCTTCGGCGGCATAGCGATCCCAGTCGGACAACTACAAAAATGCAAACAAGAAACAATTAAATATGAGCATCAAAATAAGATTACAACTATGCGACAATTCGAACTAAAAGCTAGTGGATATATGACGCTACAAAAATGAATCATTTCCAGGAAAACTGCGATGTTTGTCACGCGAGAAAACTATCCGTTTTTTACAACTTCAATAAAACCGGCGGTTTTCCTGGCCCTCCGTCCATCCATCATCATAAATAACAGAAAAGAGGACATTAGATAAAGTGACAGTGATACGTTGACTTACTTCACTTTCCCGCGTAGGGGATTGTGTATTGCACTTATATTTGGTGAATAGAAAGAAAAGAAAATGAAATTAATTGATTGCAGTTTCCTTGTTGGAGTCGGGTGATATTTGTGCATGTATATAGAAAGAGAAGCATCCGTTCAGAACGCCGAGAACTTACTTCCTGTCCATCAATATCGTGGTCGCGTTGCGACGCGAATGGATCGCGTTGCTCATGGTCCAGATACTTCTCGAAGTTAAAGAACGTGTCAAAGAAGATCGGCGTCATCTTGCACTTTTTCAGATCGCTCAGTGCGATCTTGCCCGCAGTAGCAGGTTTCACCATATCCAACATTTGGCAAAGACAATCCTATCAACATAAACAATAATTATCTTGCATGCTATCGTCATGACCATTATATATGTACAAACCTCAAATGGCAATGTTTCAATGCCAATCATTTCTAAGCGGTGCATTTGCTCCTCGTAGAAATACTCCAATTCGTACATCGAGATGAAACCGTCACCGTCGAGATCCATGCACCTAAACCAGTACTCGATTGCGGTGGGATGCCGTTTGTCCTCCTCGCTTAGCAGGAACCACACGAATTCGCAATACGACAGCTTCTCGTCGTGCTGGGTCTTTCTTTGGCCACGCGTAACACAACCGCTGAAGATGCGATCGATAATACGCTTAGAAAGTGCTGGAATTGAAAATAAAACATCCGTCAACCACAGAAACCCACATGAAATTCAAGCATACCGTGATCGTTATGTCGCGTCATATCCTGCTTGTCGATGAACAAATCGTGATCACGATCCAACTCCCAGAATTTGCAATAGATCACGTAGAAGTGCTCGTAGCTGAAGAACTGCGTCACCTGGTTGATATCCTCCTCCTCCTCGAGCATCTGGATGACGCCGAGTAGACTCGAGCGGCGCAGCTCGGGGATGCTGATACGTCCGCTCCACGAACGGTTCACGCAGTAAAAGATGCGGGCGATCACTGTGTGCACGTAGCGGGAATGGAATTCGGTTGCCTCTTTGAGGAACGTGAGGCCCGGATGCGTCTCGACAACGTCCTGCACAATTGGGATAAAGTCCTCGGGGCCCAGCCAGTTCTTCTTCCCGCGCGTGAGAATGTAAACAAATCGGGCGGCAGCATCGTGGCAGCTGGACGACATACTACGAAGACGAAGTTTGTAAAGTCAATGTTGATGATGATGATGTTCAGCACTTACCCCGTCCAGAAGGTCATGAATTGCTCCAGCGTGCAGCTACCCTTATCGGCGCACGCGGCCAAATAGAGCGGCGTCTTCCAGTAGAGCGGCAGGTGGCAGGCGGTGGCCAGATGTGCAAAGTGCTCGCGCGACACGCGTTCGCCGATCGGACGGAAGGCGTCAGCGATGCGCTGCTGGATTTGATCCGAATGTCCCGGTGGGCCCGGTTTGCCCATGGGATAGTGGAAGCGCGGTATGTGCACGTTGCTGCGATTTGCGCGCACATGTCGTTGTAGCGTCGTGTGCGGCAACGGCGAGGCGTGTTGTTTTAACAACGGCTGAAATCGATGCACAAAATTGTTGTAGCGCAATGCATTCGGGCACTCAAGATACTCTTCTATTAGGAATTTCATTTGAATTGTCACTCGCGTACATTACAACTGAATATTACAAACGCCAGGTGTCATTTGCCAGGTGTAGTCGTAAAAAGGATAATAAGGATAAAAATGAGGCTAAAGTATTACCAGTGTTACCAACTGCAATTGAACTAAGACCGAAAAACAGGACCTTCCATTGCAATATTTTAAAATGTTCTTAACAAAGAAATTATCTCATTTCATTGATATTGAAAACAAAATAAACAAATATGATTAAAAGTCAAACTGTCAATAACTTAGCTAACGGCAAAAAATATTTGCATAAATATAATACAAAATTATAAATAAAAGGATGAAGTTGTAAAAATGATCACGTTGCGATGTCGTCATTATTTAATTTTGAACGATTGCATGGCGATGATGAGACTTGAGCCGATCGGCGGTCAACCGACACGGCCGAAACGAAACAATCCATGGGCGGTTACATAATCTATCTCTATAATTTCACGTCCTTGCGCATACCGTCGATGTACAACGACGACACATGTACCGCAGCGCTATTATTATTTATGCGCCGCTCGCTTCGAATTCGCTTTGATCGTGATCGCGGTCGCCCACGTTTTCTCTGGCTCACGACGGCACCGGCGCGCCGTCGCAACATCTAAATCACAATGTACCGCACCGGGATCGATGCGGTTCGATCTCGGTCTGCGCTCGTGCTTCGTTCCACCTTCTCGCTCAATTACGTGTGAATAATCTTTGCAAATGTTTGAAATTGCTAATCGCTCAGAACACTCACCTGTGGTTTGGGCAGCGGCGCCACCGGACTGCGGATGCGTTTGTCTAGCAGGATGTCGCTCGGGCAGCGTTCGAAGATCAGCACGCGTTCGGCGACGGAGCCGCGCGTGAGGAACGGCCGCACCGGATTCGCCTGGTTCTGTCGCAGATGCTGGCGCTGCGTGGTGGTGAGCTCCGGATGCGGCACTTGCTGCTGTTCGGGACGACGCGCACTCCGCACCCCCCACTTGGTGGCGATCTCCTGGCGAATACCACCTGCGGTGGCGATGCCAGTCGCGTCCTCGTTGAGCACGTCGCCGTTCTTCAGTGCTGCCAGCAACTTTTTCTCCTCTAGTGCGACTTCGTCCACGTAGGAACTAGAGACGCTGCACGACGTTGCTGGTTTTGTGGTGGTGGAGGCGCCGGGCCGGACTTCGGACGCCGTCTTTTTGACGTTATCCGTGCTGATGATGCGATTCTTTAGCGGCCACGATTGCAGAGTGCTCGAGTGCATCTCCGGCGGAAGGATCATTTCGATCGTGTCGCCCAACCGCGGTTTGGGCGAAATCTGCGGCTTTTGACCGATGGCGGGTTTCTGATGGAGACCCAGTGAGAATGAATACATTTGTCACCACACGACGACGACGACGATGTTGCCGATAGATGAATAGATTACACGCGCCGCACTATATGTTGATTTGATAAAACTTGGGCCGCGCGCGCGCGTGAAAATTGTATAAGACGTCCCCGCACGTGATCCGAAATAGACGTGTCTATTTCGAGCGCGAGTTTAATTAACCGCGCGCCATCAGACTACGCGCGACCGTATATCGCTCATCGCAGGTGCATTCGATTTGGCTAAATTACAAACGATCGACAGCGATTCGTCTTCATTACGATTACGCGATGCTAATCGATGCCATAAAATAATAACTCGCCGCTGCTGCTGCTTACGTCTTCAAACATTTAGCGCGTGCGTCTATAATTAGGTTAAAAGTCTGATGGAAAAGAGTGAAGGAAATTTCCTGAGCGCCTACTAATCATCTTCGTCCTTTTACTCGCCGCACGCACATATTATGGAGACGGGTGGAGGCGGCCGGGCACGCTAAAGATACTTTTCGTCCACATAATTTCAGCGCCCGATTTAATCATGCAAATTGCGCTCTTGCATGCTAAACGCGCTTCCATCATTTCGCCGCGCGAAGCCACGTCAGAACCTAATTAAATCGACTTACTTGCAATTTATTTTGCGCCGGCGATGCAGGCGCCGCTGAAGACACTGTCGTGGTGGCGACGTAGCCGTTGCTCATTGCTGGTGGCACGTCAATGCCGTTCGTCTTGGCGCCACCGCCGCCATCGTGGACATCGGGCGGTGTGAACGCGTTCTTAATCGTGCGCTTAACGAAATTATGCGGCACAATCGGTGGTTCGGCACTTTTCTCGAACTTCTGCAGCGCGAATTGAATGCTGGACGGCATTGCCGGCTTGCCGCCGCGCGCCGCCGCCATGCGCGCCTTGTCCTCGACGACAAAATTCTTCACCAGCTTCTCCAGCCGATTGTTGTCCATCGTCGGCGCCTGCGTGAGCAGTTCGATGGAGGGCTTCGTCGGCGGCTGCGGTTTTAACATCGATCTGCAGCACCCACACACACCACAAGTGTGATATTGTCGCATCGCCAAAGAAAAAAGAAATTACCCTAGTTTTGAAGTGTCGCCGGCTGCATGACACGAAATCAGATCGGCGGGGCCCAGCCCGCGACTCTTCCAGTTCTGATAGATCGCCTCGGCTTGATCGCTAATCTGCTTTGCAATCGCCGCAATATCTTCGTCCGGATTTCGGCGCGCAGTCGTTGCCATCGTATCGACGCGAAGCGATGGTGCGCAGTCATAAGCAACGAAACGAAAACGAAAACGAGGCAAAGCGGCTGCGCACGATCATTAAGTTTATTTAAAATATGAGAGAATAAGAAGAAGAAGCAAAAACGCGCACCGGATACACGTTGATTTTTTTAAATTATATGTAAGTGTTGTGCGCGATTGCGCCGACGCATGTTGTCCGCACCTGTAATAAGAAAAGAGAAGGATACTTATGCAAAACATTCGTGAATGGCCGAAAGACGCGAAGAAGCTGCGCAATTTATCATCAGCCAGCAGCAACGGTCATCATAATCATCATCATTATTATATGATTATTGTGTTTAACTGTTTGCAATGAAATATGAAAATGAAGACGTAAATACAAACAAGTTAATTTCGAGAGGATGAAAAGATTGAAGACTTTCACCTCGCCATTCGCGCCATCGCCACCATTCCCGTCACGCCACCGCATTGACTATGAAATTTAATAAAAGAAAGATAATAAATAAAGACGTATGCCACCGAAGAAAAGGATGAGAGAATGCTCTGCGGGGAATGTCTTCGCCATGCAAATTACTATTATGCAAATTTTCGAAGCGACATTGTGCGGAGTTTTGCGGTCGCCCATCACGAAAATGTAGACATTGTTAATCCAAATTTAAGGTATGCGCTACATTCAATTTCGTATTCATTTCCAGAAAGTTAAGAAGTTCTTTTCATCAGTAAGTTGTTGAATTCTTAAATTTGTTGTCTTCAATTAATAACGCATGCCTAGTAATTATAAAAATACTTGAATTGTTAAAATGCAGAATACTTGAAATAGTATACCGTGGAACTCGATTCGTATTGACGTAGAGAAACAATGCAAGCAATCAAAGATAAAAAACAAAACTTGGGTGAAAATAAAATGCACCTCTAATTCAATGCCATTATGAGTATTCACACGCGTGTAATTGTAATAAATAGCACAAATAACACATCTATGCGCATTTCACTTATACTCAGATTTCCCATGTTCCCATTTTAGGTCAACAATAAAACACTTTCTTAAAAAAGTAGTTATTTTAAAACTTTTGATCAGATCATCGATGTGAACTTCAATCATTTGCGGTTTAAGCGTAAAATGAAATTTTCGAGTTTGGTTTATATTGTAGTATGAAACTATTTATACATATTCATTTATTATGTATCATATGTCCAATTTAGTTCTGCCTTACTTAGTGATTCGTCGAAACGCGACATGACTGAAAAATGATGGAAATCGTTCGAAATAAACGAATGACAATTAATACCCTCGCGATTTGCATGTGCGATTAGCAACACATGCGGTATGAATATAAATTATCCTACGATGACCACTACACCAAAGATCACCATCTAATTCCGGAAGTGATCATTTTAGCATTGCTTCCATGTTTCACATTAAGCGAAAATCTAATTGTTGCAAGAAACAATTAGCGCAGAACGAAAAAATCTGCGCGCAAGCAATATTTTAACGCTTGTCGCTATATTTTATTACGCTCGCTTTGGGCGTCAGATAAAATAAATTTTGGAACATTTATTACGGACGCCGAAACGACCTTTGTTTTGCGCCCGCACGCTCACGCTCGTTATTCTATTCCGCTTTTAAGGATTTACTGCCAAATCTAAATGGTTCACAGCAAATTGTGCAAAAACAATTCAGTTTATTACGACTAAACATTTCAACGCAGCGTGCGTATAATTAATTTGATATCAGTTGTGTAATTTTTATACATTGTTTATTGTTGCGATTTTCTAAACGAAAAAACGAAGAACCGAATAGGAATATAATATTAATACTACTAATAATGTAACGGCGAATGTGAAAATGTTCTTGTGCAATTTATGTGGTTGTTTTTGATAGCCCCAGTTGGATGGTACATCCTTACGCGCGACGCAAACCCATTCGCCAATTGTTTATGTTGCGCGTACGTTTTCCGGACGCGTAATTTATGACCGGCATGCACAATATTTATCGTTATTACATCCTTATGATTTAAAACGGTACATTCTTATAACAATCAACCTATATAACGTCTTAAATTTGGATAAGAAAAGTTTACTCACGATTACGTTGCATTCATCAGACGTAGTTTGGGGTGAGATCTGTAACAACAAAGGTAACGTGTTAAATTCAGCATAGACACTTCATATTCTCGATTGCAAGCAACACATTTGCCATTGCGAATGGCCACAAGACGGCGTGCTTGCCATACTTATCTATCTCTTCCGCCTTCTTCCATTATGCATATAAAATGCAGTCGTATACATAACAGATACGAATATATAAAGCGAGTGCATTCATATTCATGATGGCATGGATGATACTGTTGCCGTAATATAGTGGTGTTAGTCTTGACGGCATGAATGCGAATGCAAACCTGCCTGCCTGCCTGTCTACAAAAGCCACACGCCGCCGCCGGGACGCTATGCCGCGGGGCAGCTCTCGTAACTCTACACTTTTCCCTTTTCCTGTTTGTTGTTTGCCATGCACTTCGCTGCAGTTACTCAAAAGGAGGATAAGCTCCAGCCGGGCGACGGACGCTGCGCATGATATTGAATAGTCAAGAGGAAGCATTAAAAGTGAAGAACGAATTAAAAAAATGAAAGCGTTTGATGTGCCGTGATGTAATTGGTCCTTGAAACTAACGAATATTCGGGATCTCACTCGGAACGCGCATAATCATGCAGTTGCCTTCTCAGTACAATAATAAATTAACGTTCTGAAAATTAGCTAAGTACGTCTAATGCAATTATGCAATTAATGTCACGTTTAAACCTTGCACACCAGCAATTACCATTTTCAATGCAATGGCGTTAATATCAATTATCGCACACAAAAGATGCATGAGATGCACAATGAAATAATTGTTGGCGAAATACGTCTTTGCCCTGCAAAACAGCAGTGCAATGCAAACCGATAAGGAAATAACCACTCATCGCGAATGCGACCTAGATCGTTGGCATTGCGTACGCATTCTAGAATCCGAGATGAATGAATATTACTGTAATTATACAAACGCTGTTCGTAACCAACAAACGAGCATGGTATTCGTATACATACTTAAAATTCTGATCAATTGCGTTAGTTACCTAGTAAAATTCAATTAACACGAATTATAAAGAAATCATCAATCATAAACAATTCTATTTTGAACGTATTGTAGTACGAACGTAGGATTTATAATTAATTCAATACATATGTTAATTACTTCCAAAAAAATATGAAAATTATTAATAATTATAAATTATAAATGGTTTGCAAACGCAGGTCAACCATTACAAATTACGTCTCACTAAATTATTACATATAGTACACGGTTCGATGTTGAACTAATTTCTGCGAGCGAGCAAATACGATTAGAACATCTGTTTCGGGTTGAAACACAGAGTAGAGAACAACAGAATGGCGAATAGGCGTGACGCGCATTACAATCGTAATCATTTTCATAATTCAATCATAATCATAATGATTTCGGGTACTGGCGCAGCAGGCCGCACTGTTGCGTATTTTATGATTTCATTGCTCGCCGATTTATTATTAAATAATCCCTGCATGCACGCTTTAACGCACCGTGAAGCGATTGTTGTATTCACGGTCAATTATTTCGACTTGTTTTCGGTGCGCGAATTATTTCAAATTCACTGATGATAATTAAAATCTAAATATAAAAATTAAACATATGCCAAATACTCCTTAAGTTGTTAATATTCAAAATAATTTATGAAGGTATGCGGCATAAACAATCCGAAGAAACTACAAAGTAAATCATTTTAGTAGCAACAGCTCACAAGCTCGTAATTCTAAACAAAATCCTTTAAACAGCGAACTAAATTCCAGAAATTCTTCGACTAAGTGAAACAAAACCCAAAAACAAGTTCGCAACTAGAGCAAACGCATTGCTTCAGCGGCAGCAACAACTTATTCGGCTTTGCATTCTGTTCGTATTGAACTGGTTAAAATGGAAGTAAAGTAGTGTCTAGGCATAAATTAAACAACGCGTGAATCTATTTAGCACAACGTAGAATATCGTGACCGAAGCGCGTGCCGACGTAATAAGAGCTGCATCAGTGCTAAAATTAAATTTTCTGCACGAAGGCGGCTCCATGCGCACGAAAAGTAGGCAGGAAAACTGCGGATGAATTCAACCTACATATAAAATTATATTATGAATATTTTTTCTCTTGTTCTCGAGAGGAGGCTGCATAATTTGCGCCAAACAGCTCCAAACTTCAAGTTGAATTGTTGGTGAACTTTGCGCTTCACCTAACGCACAAAACAGAGTTTCATCATGAAAATCGCACCCGGGAGTAATTAAATATGTATGCGCCGCCGCATCTCGTCCCACAATTTCACCTGTGCGCTCTTCCCCCGCACAAACACCACCGCCAACGCAAATTAAGCGATTTCGCATGTAATATTTTCGGTAATGTGTTTTACGTAGGTAAATACATTTTTATTTCGGCTGGAGTATTTATGGTTTGCTTTCTCACCCACGCAGCTTCGCATAATTAACGTGAACCGCACAAATTTGTACAAATTTGCCAATCGCTAGACACATCCAGTGTGCCACGAATTATTAGCAGCCAGTCGGGAGTGGGTCGGAATGGTCACTCCTACACTAATAAGTTATTAATTTTTTTGATACACAAACAACTTGAAATTCCATTCAACCGTTAACCGCATTCGACTGGCTGATGGTTTATAATTTACGATGAGAACCTTGAAGCGTTCATTCAATTCTTACCACAATTGCAATGTGAATCTGAGTTTAATTTCAAACCACTCCCGACGATATTTATTTATTATGAACGCCGGGAAGTCAAGACAAGTTGCACTTAAAACCACTAAACCGCGTTTCATTAAATATTTATATCGGGTTTTTTAATTCGTTAAAAAACTCTGGAGAGTTTACGCAACTCAAATTAAAGAATTTCAAGAGCGTTTCTCTCAACTTATCCGCCTGCTCTTCGGCATCCATCTATCGATCACCGGATGAAAGGATAAAATTAATTAATGATACTTTGAAAACTCTTTCTTGGATTTCTCTCGAATTGCCCGATTCGTATCGCCTCGTAATGTTAATTAATTTTTCTTTCATGAATTCCTCAACGAGAATAGCAGTGCACACAGCAAGAGGAAAATTATAACTAACACCCATGCAAAGGTCGCATATCCAGACGCAACATAAAAAATGATTAAACATATAAAATCTTGTCGCTAAGAGAAGAAATTAATTCGGGAAAATATACCCAAAAGGAAAAGCAATAATTGTTCATAGGTAGAAGAATTATTTGATTTGAAATGAAAACGGAAAGCAATAACCACACTTGTATAACTAATTGCATAATAAAATTATGGTTGTTAAAAATTAAAATCAAGAGAAATTGGAACTTATACAAAATAAGTTAATGTATGCTCAATACATTTTTTTATGCAAGTAGAATGTGAACTCTTACTGTACATAGTTATTGAAATTCTGACCTTATCTTCTGACATTTCCTTCCCTAAAGGATTCATTAAACTGGCATTTTATTGCAGCTTCATCGAGATAGGGATAAAATAAGTACGGATATAAAACTATAAGTATGTAATTACTAATAAAAAATGACTATTTTATGTTTAAATCAATTACTCTTCATCATCATAAGTTTATCAAAATAAACAAATATCTATATATGCATATGCATACATAACATGGCACTATCTGTTTCGCAATAAAATTTTTCGTTTATTATTTTAAACCCGCCATGTGTGGCATGCGATTTACTACCATAGAGTGAATTTCAATTTCAACTAAAATATCTGAATTAATATTTTGTCGCCTGTTTGCTTTTTAATATATTTATAACTTTTGTTAACATGTGTATATTTGTAATATTCTTTCATCCAAGCCCGCATTTTTTGTTTATTTAATTTTTGGGCACGGCTTGAATGCCAGCCATGTCGACTCACGCATGCAACACATATGAAATGATTTCTGAATAGAAATGTACACTATACACGCATTTTGAATTCACACAACATAACCAGACATAACACAATTACGAGTGGAACTGCCCGAACAAACGCGTTCGCTCGCGTCCATTCAAAGCGCGACATTCAAACAATTAAGTTGCGCAGCGAAAAAAATTCTCTCCGGTCCTTCAACGGGGCGCACCCGACCGAACCGAAAACTGGGTTATATGCCTGCCACTCAGTATGCCGAACGCGAACGACGCCTTCCAACGCAACATAACGTTTCGTATTTAAATTGACATTAGATTACAAATCGCTGCACGTAAAATAAGCATAGCGTTCGCGTTCGCGCAATTGGTTTTTAGTGATTTCTATATCGATTGGGAAGCGTTGAAATGTTATCTATCGCATAGAAAATCATTTCTTCGTTGAAGGCAGGAACTTGTAAAGATATTTCGCGAATCGTTGAGCAATGCGAGTCACGCACGCACGCGTAACACACGCAATGCGTGCGTTTCTAGTACCTAATATGTTGTGTTTTATGCGCGGCAGCGAGTGCGAATGAAATGCGAATGGGTTTGGTTTGTAGGCAGATACCTAGTAGGAGTGCGCAAAATGTGTTCTGTCACGCTTGATGCTTGCATGCCAGGAGAGCCCTATGGCGACACGCATGAAGGTTCGCTGGCGTCGAAATGGAAATGAAAAGTGAAACGAAATGAAACGACGCATCACGTTTTTCCACCATCATCAACATAGTCGTACGAGTAGCATTCCTGGCGCGGAATATGTATACAAAACTAGCATTCGCAAAGGATTTGCAAATGCAGGAATGAGCAATATGTAATTGTTGATGAAATAAATTATGCTTTCGTAATACATGCAGATGTGGCTGTATTGCATATTGATGGCTTCGATCGTGTGTAATATTTATTATAATAATCACTTAGTTATGCTCAGCTGTGTGTCGGAGAGGAGGCGACATGACGCCACAATGGCAATTGTAAAGTAAACGCCAATTGAATATACGCGCGCGCACTCGCCAACACGATAAACATTCAAATGGCGAACGCAAACGATAATCGTTTGGATAGCAAACATGCAAAGTAGTGTGTATGCTAACCGGTGTAAATGTCGATGAACTTTTTCTGTGCTTCTTCGCAACCAACTTCAATCCCATTGCCTGGCTTATACCGAATGAGTTACTCCAAAATTGTTAAATTGCGACCGTTTCAAAGTCACCGCCGAGCAAATCTAATTATTGCAGTGCATGCGTATGACAAGCACCAGTTGCATACGGGTAGTAGGCGAGTTTGTGCTACAGCCCCGCTTGTTTGTTGACTTGTTGAAAACTACTCAGTACTCGGCATTCTTGGTTGGCGAGTGCACATGATGCACACATAAGGCGCGTTAATCGAATGAGCATTATTAAATATGCAATGCAACCAACAGTGAAGATAGTACGTACACATCGGTGTGGGCGTGTGAGAGAGCGATGAGAAAATAGCGCGCGCTGCTTGATGATTGCGAATCGTGCGAGCACGAAACGCAATAAACGCATGCCGTGTGCAATGACGCAGTGAAAGAAAACGACCACGCGTCCATTTTGCAAAAACGACCGATTTGCGAAACGTTATGCGCAATTTTCGATACGATTGTTAGACAACTACGAGGAAAACTTCTGTGATTTACGGCGCAACAATTGAGTTTAAGTTTTGAAAAGCACCCATAACAAGCGATTTCTTTCCCATTCATGAAACGGTTGAGCTGAGAGAAATGATTCATTTTTATGATGTAGGATATGAACAACGAATACAATCATATCAAATTCTGCGTCATTCCAAATTGATTCAGACATTTCAGTGTTAAATTTCCGCAGTAAAAAACGAGATAAATATTGCTAGTAATTTTTCAAAACTTATCTAAATATGTACGATGTTATGCAGTAAAATAGTTGTATTTATGGAAGGTTATTTGTTTAACAAAACAAACAACGCGCTCTCTGTACGCCATCAATATTGATTATCAATATTTATTGAATCGAAATGCACCTGATATGCAACAAGATTCCTCACACAATATTAGAGAACGGCAAGATTGCTTTCGATTTATGCGCATCGAGCATAAAACTCATCAAGAAAATTAATTACAGCACCAAACAAAGTTGCGGCTTATTAAGCCGGCAGCAAGCCACCACCATATCTTTGCAATTTTATACATTATTAGATTTAATTAAAGCGCCCGACATGAGATTTATTTATCGATGCCTATCCGCGCAAATTTCATTTTCACCTCCGCCTTGAAATGAGCATCAATAATTTCGTGTCGCTTGTTCGAATCGATAATCATCTTCGCTGCGGGATACTTTCTTGCCTCTAATCTCATCTTCTTGCAAATTACCGATAAAAATCGAATCGCGAAAGCCATCAAAACGCATCTAATCACTAACCATCATTTTCGCCACTACACGGCGACTAGTGGAATACATTAACACAAATACCGACCAGCATGCAAATTGATGATGATGATGATGATGATGGTAACGCCAATGCTGCTATCGATTGAAAGCAATAACGAAAGGAAGGAAGTGATGGCAAAGAATGGAAGATGAAAGCACCGGCGAGCCGCGGCGCGTGAAAGTAATTTCACGACACAAAGAGGCAAGTGCTTCTGCATGTATATACGCAGACAGCACTTTTGCACATGCAGAAAGAAATCGGCGATTGCAATCAATCGCGCGCGTCGGTCGCAGGCGCAGGCAAAAAACATGCCTACGCAAATCGTGATTGATTTTATTTATTATTACAGGATCGCGGCGTGCGTGCGGTGAGAGTAATTTGAAAGCTCGTTTGCAGTACGCATTTCGCGAACCGCATACCAAGTTAAACAATTGATACAATAGCATGTATTAATTGCTAGTTGGAAAAAATATACTCCCATAAATAACCAATTGGAATGCGTAATGAGTGATAAATGGTGAAAGTTGCAAAGGATAATAAATTGATAGTGATTTCGGAAATAACTATCATAGAAAGTAAAAATGTCATTTAAAACAAGCAATTTTATTGTTAATGAAAACGGAAAGAAATTATTCTAAACGCAATTTAGCGGTTTTTCACTAATCCATTATGTTTCGCAGGTGATTGAGGTCGACAGGAGTGCACATGAAGAAGCACAGCAGCCGTAATAATAGCGTGTCTGCGTAATGAATGAAATGAATGATATACGCGAGAACCTTTGCGGTTTGAGGTCTTACTAACACAAATGCGCCGCACATCTAATAAGCAGTAAAAGTCGTTGGTTGGTAGGTAGCAGGTACACAGGCAGGTGATCGTCTCCGGAGGCAGTAATGAGTCGCGCGCGCGTTCATTAGCGAAATGAGCGTGAATGACGAATGGCAAAATACACAAATGGAGAATGCGGGCAACCAGCGCGACGAAAATAGAAATAAGAAAAGAAAATTTAATATCCAGATATCACGACTTCTTCATCTTCTTCTTCTTAATCTCAAATCTCAACTCTAGAACCAGACTGTAAACAAGATTAATAAATACTTCCTAGATTTTTAATGTGCACTAGCGCACCTGAGACTCAACTTAAACTGAAGATGTTCGAGAAGCTCCGCATTCATCTTCCAAATCGCTCGCCGGCTAATCACACGTCCACGTATGGGAAAAGCGACTAACAACATATTATTATACAACGCATTATTTCAGCATAAGAAAACTCGTTTTTGCTGTCTTGGCGCTGGCGCTCGTATCGCTCGGAATTCACTCATATTGTTCATTGTGTTTTCATGCCAGGCTGGTGCTTTAATCTCAGACCAAATCGATACGATCATATTTCCTGCTCTTTGTTTACTTGCAGTATTATATTTTCCGTTTCTACGCGTCTGGTTGCTTCTGAGAGAGGCTTAGGAGATGCTCGGGGGCGCTTCAAGCAATTACAATACGTAGACGGATTGAAGTTGATGGACGAATTGTCCACAAAAGGTGGAGAAACGAAAATTTATGTGTTTGCGCGAGTCCGCATTTTCGCTTTTACGTTTCCGTATGTAACCGATCTCAAAGCGCGGCGCACGGCGTCGACCGACGACGCAACGCGGCTAAAATTAAATTTTACTGCAAGCATGCTGCGAGACTAGACACACACGCGGATGAAAAAACACAGCAAGCCACTAAACCTATCACTACTTGCCTTTAGTAAATGGTGTAAAAGGACCAACATAATTTCTTTTAGTATAATTAATATAAATGGACGTACTTATTGTTAGTTAAAATGTGTTGTAAAGGTGAGTGATAAGAAACGAGACGTATGTAGTACAATAAATGTAAGTGTGCTTTTGATTGAAGTCGACAACTGTTGCGTTTTAAATTACGTTTTGGCAGTGCGTAAAACCTCCAATGCCGCGTTTTTACGATGATTATCGCGACGGGTTTGTGTGTCAAATATATTTAGTGTGTTTTGCAGGCAGGATTCAATGTCATTTCACTCGCATTGCCGCATTACGGGGCATATTTATGTTAATAACGTATAAATCATCTTCATTAGCTACAGCAGACAATACAGCAGGAACACCGATAAACTTTTGAATGTTTTTAGGTCAACTGGCGCTGCAATTTTCTAGCGTTTTCTAATTTTAAATTTGATGTCATCGGCCAGCAGCCTCCGACCGACTACTTCGGGAAGAAAAAGCTTGCAATGCATGCTAATCGCAACACCGTCTCAATCAACACCTCAAAAATTGGCGATTTCACACGTATTAAAATAGCGAACACAGTATGTTACACTAATTCAGCGTGAACAAGCACGCATGAAAGTGTAATTTATGCAAATGCATGCGCGCGAATCAAGTTAAGCATTTTAACAGTTAAGTGATAGACTATTAAATATTAATCTTAACCGTCGGCATCGGTTCTAGCAACATTTACGGTGCGCGCCTAGTTCCGCTCACGCTTTTGTGCGCGCAATACGAGCACTACGAATCCATCGACTTGATTAACCTAGTAAACCGCAAGCGCTCAACTCCCAGCGCGCGAATATAATGCGGTCGAACCGTACGGATTATGATTACGAACGGATATTTCTGCGCACAGGTAAGACCGCGCAAATATTAGTTCGGCGACCACAACTAATAACGGATAAATAGCGCCTAGCCTGGCGTGCCGCGACGGGTGGGTAATTAAAAATGTCGTTAATTAAATATCATTCGGTTGCGATTAGAGGCTTCGCCACCCATCGCTACGCTGATGAAGATTTACCGTAAACGCAATCAAGTAATTTATTATAGCAATGACCAAAAACAGGGTTGAGATGCAAAGTCAGCGAGTAATAAGATTCAGGACCTCGTTCATTAAGCGACAATTGCTCGTGCGGCATTTTGTCTGGATGAATGACCACACTACCGGCTTAAGCCGAGCATTAATAGCATTAACGCTGTTCTTTTTTACATGCACCAATCTGAAATTGAGCGTTTGACCTGGCAGACAACTGAGCACTTGATTAGAAGCACGCTTGACCCGGGGCTATGAGTCATTCATTCACTACGTGTATCTCTTTTAAAAGGCATCGATTAAATTTACTAAAAGAGTTACCAAATTAATTTCGGAAGAGTTGCAATCGCATTGGGACTGTATAGTTAGTTGTCTGC